>SMSR01008420.1:0-11436 GCA_019453355.1 Ceratina japonica
AGAGAGAGAGAGAATTGGTCTCGTTCTCGGAAATTGACGTTGATCGCCCTTTCGTTGCGGCCTCTGTGATACAGAGATGATTTCCATCGGCGCGTAACGAGGGCAACGCCGATCCGTGGCCGGCGAAGAGGAGAGCGCGTGAAAGCCGATCGATGCGTCACGTGCAAACGGCTACGTAAGCCAGCGTAGGTGGTAGTTCCGAGAGCCGCGAATCGATTCTTTTTCTGGGAAATTAAGCCGTCCGAGGGCGGCGAGAAATCCGAGCGTATGTGTACGCGTATGCGAGGAGGCGACGACGCGGGCGTATATATACGTACGTACAATTGCTAGTTATCGCCGAGTCGACGCTCGTTGTGTTAGAGATAACGCGAGGCGAAAGCACGCGTATACGCGTATATCTCCTCGCCTCAGTTTCGAGGAATCTCGATTAGATGCTTTCGCCGAACGAATTTCCGTCGCGCGACTATCACTCCCACCTCCGGCGACGCCGGTTCTAGAGTTCTTCGCCGGAGCGAGGCGTAATTGCGGTTTCACGTTTCGCGCTAGATTTCTCGGCAGATCCGTTTATCGTATCAGTCGAGCGCGTTCGTCTTTCACCTAAAGAGACGGCCCGTTTCTTATCGGCTAATGCCCGTGCTCGATCCGGCGCGCGATTGCTTCTTAAACGAACGCTGCTGCTCGAAATCGGAATCGCCGCTACCGAGTTACGACTCCGATCCATTTACATAAAACCGGAGCTCGCGTAAACAATGCGCCCTCTCCTCGGAGTCCATATTACGTCGTAAAAAAAAAAACGAGGGCTGCCGCTCCCGCGGGATAGATAAATAAATCCCATCGGGGTTGCGGCACACCCGCCCATCGACTTTTTCGTAAAACGGATTTCGGGGGTTTATGGACGCGGCCCAGGGAAAACAGCGAGCGTAAACTCTTCCGGCCGCGATCGATCGTAAATCGAACGGGAAATCACGAACGAACATTTTTATAAGCCGGGGGGACGAGTGTGTACACCCCGTTTCGCTGGAATTCATTTTCATTGGGCCAATTATGATAATGGGCCGATGAAAATGAATTCCAGCGAAACGTAGTGTTCCAACGAAATTGGCCGACTTTACTTTGCTCTTATAGAGACTCGGCACATGTATCCCGATTTCGAGTTCGACCTCCTCCTCCGCTCGACTTGACGTTCGTTTAATATTTTGCGCACGTCATGGCTCGACGTGATTAATTGATATCGAGAATTGCACCAAACTTCCTTGAAATAGACTTGTAGCCTGAAGTATACAATAAATATTAAAGTACATTCAAAGTAAGTATGTTTATACATAGAATAACGTCGAAGTCGTGGGAAATAATTACGCAGCGTCGTCGCGTACTAAACATCAGGCCGGGCAATTAGGCGGGAAATCAGGCTCGAAATTGGTGCAAGAGTCTCGCGCGTTCCGGCATCGCATTGAACTACACCGGGAGCGGAATTACAAATTGGCTGGAGTAGTGGCGTTCGATCGAGTGCGAAGCTGCCGAGTTCGTAAGTAAGAAGAGGAAATGAATTTCCTAGCGAGCAACCAACAAGTCGAAACTCGGCCCATAGTATAAATATGCATAGGTAGGGTACAGCGTTTAGCGTCGGCGGCCGAAGTGGGGGAGAAATTATGAGGCAATACCTCAGGGCTAAGTGCACCGCCGAGTGGTTGCTTGGCGCGTACATTAAGTAAATGCGTATGATCTCTCGCGAGAGAGAGAGAGAGAGAGAGAGAGGGGCCGTGTTCCGATGATGCTCTGCCATTAATGCAATTAGCCGGTGCACCATGCGATATCTCCCTTGGGTTGGCTATTTCTGCGTCGAAGCTTCCACTCTGCCCGTCTCTGCGTTTCCTTCCACGTACACCTATCAATCTCGCGTTCTCAAGTAGCTGGCATATTACGAAAACCGGCACTCCGCTCGTTCGAACGAAACTTCCCTCGGCATCCGATTAACCGTCTAATTGTAATCCCCGTCGGTCCACTCGGAGAAACGCTTAACCCCTTATTGAATCGAGGAAAGTTGCGAATCTACCTACTGCGAAAAGGTGTATTACTACTCGTTCGAGAACTTTGACCGCTGCCCGATTGACCGTCGAGGTCGTAATCCCTGTTGGTCGTATTTGGAGAAGTCCACTTAGACGAGCCCCTGAGCTCTTATTAACTTATGATCGTCTCCGGTATTTCGCGAACGACTGAGTCACGTCAAAATCTCGCGTTGCGTTCCTCATTTCGAGAATTACCGCACTTCGGCGGTAGATAAATGACTGAATCGTGACGGGTCCCGTTTTATCGAAGCCGTTTTCAGATACGAATTCGCTCGTATCCTCGGGAATAGAAAAAGACGCGGGTGGCCATCCACTCCTGGCGGCCGCGATTGTTCTTGCAACGCTTATCTGTATTTACAGCGCGAACCCACGTAGGAAGCCGGGTAATGCCTTATCGGACGACCGCGCGTAGCCGGAAATGCATATGCATGCCCATGAACCCCCAGGATTATCTCGGCAGCTGCTGGGTCACTTCCCTGTACGCGTTGAAAGCTTACGCGCCGCCATTCGGGAGTTACGACCGGTTCCTCTCCTNTTGAGCTCTTATTAACTTGTGAACGTCTTCGGTATTACGCGAACGACTGAGTCACGTTAAAATCTCGCGTTGTGTTCCTCATTCCGAGAATTACCGCACTTCGGCGGTAGATAAATGACTGAATCGTGACGGGTCCCGTTTTATCGAAGCCGTTTCCAGATACGAATTCGCTCGTATCCTCGGGAATAGAAAAAGACGCGGGTGGCCATCCACTCCTGGCGGCCGCGATTGTTCTTCCAACGCTTATCTGTATTTACAGCGCGAACCCACGTAGGAAGCCGGGTAATGCCTTATCGGACGACCGCGCGTAGCCGGAAATGCATATGCATGCCCATGAACCCCCAGGATTATCTCGGCAGCTGCTGGGTCACTTCCCTGTACGCGTTGAAAGCTTACGCGCCGCCATTCGGGAGTTACGACCGGTTCCTCTCCTCCGCTTCGCCGGAACCGATCGCGATAAATGCAGTTTAGAACGATCGGCGAACGAATTAGGAAATTGGAAAACAAATTTGTCGGTGTCTTTAATTCGAAGGCGAGAGAAATAAAAGAGGCGGGGCGTCACGGTGCCGCAACAATTGATCGGTCACGGGAGCGAGAGACGATGTCCTGGCGCGAATTAATCAATTACGGTAACAGAAACGTCGCACGAAACTGTTGGTCCCTTCTGATCAGCTTCGCGTCTCCTAATAATGTCTCCCATTCGTGAAAGAAAGTTTCTATGTAATTTATTTTCTCCTGCTCGATCACGTATCGTAGTATCGTTCATTTCATCAAATCAGCGAAATACGTGAAGCAAAGTCTATCACCGCGATCCCGTTCCCGTCGCGAGTGTGACAGAACGCAGAAATTCGCGGAAAAAGCTGCAGGGGCATCCGGCGACAGCCGAACAGAAGCCGGCGTGGAAACGCTTCCTCCGATTCGAGACGTTCCACGAGATCTTTTCTCCGGGTACGCTTATCTGCCGGTGAAATCCTCTTGCGCGTCGCGGAAGATAAAAAGAGCCCTTCGGAAAACGTTGAAGCGATATACCGGTAGACGGGAAATGCGAATGTCAACAGGGAGAGAGGAAGAGTGTTCGCATAGGGAAACGCGTCTCTGGTGCTCGACGCNGCGCTTATCTGCCGGTGAAATCCTCTTGCGCGTCGCGGAAGATAAAAAGAGCCCTTCGGAAAACGTTGAAGCGATATACCGGGAGACGGGAAATGCGAATGTCAACAAGGAGAGAGAGGAAGAGTGTTCGCATAGGGAAACGCGTCTCTGGTGCTCGACGCGATACTCGTTCGCCGCGGAGGAGGGAAGAAGAAGAAGAAGAAGAAGTGGATTTACCCTACGCGGGTGAAAAGTCTTCCTCGCAGTCGATCGGAAAGTTTGTCCGGCTCGGCCGTTTAACGACTTCCCGATCCCGCCTCGTTTTCCCCGGGTGCTNTGGATTTACCCTACGCGGGTGAAAAGTCTTCCTCGCAGTCGATCGGAAAGTTTGTCCGGCTCGACCGTTTAACGACTTCCCGATCCCGCCTCGTTTTCCCCGGGTGCGGTACCGCGCGCCCAGCCCCGAGCTGTCGAACAAAAGAACGAACAACCGAACTTCCCGGCAATAAAACTGTCCCACGGACCGTCTGCGAAAACGGTAACCGCGTTTCGTTACGTCGTTCATCGTAACTTCTTGTTTCGCGTCCGTGTTCCGCCCCGAAAGATCCGGCGTTTCCTCCCTCACCTCCTCCTCCTCCAGGACTCGATCCGACGGGGGAAGTCACGAACTCATTAGGTCGAACTACTACGTATTCTTGTTTATTAATACGTCCGAGTAACTCTGTATACAAGCTCCGCTTTGATCTCGGTATTGGATCGTTTACTTGATTAAATGCAAATTAGGTATTAGTCGGTCGAGAGGAGCGATAGCTCGACGTTTGTAGCGCATAAGCTGCAGATGACATAATGCATATGCATGGCGAGGGGTCAATCGGCTGGTTTAACATAGTTCGAACGGTCGCGCACTTAGACCGAACCGTGTAGCTGTAGTGATCGATAACATATTCTTGAAATTTCGCGGTTAATCGCGGAAGCAGTCGTCGAAGAATTTCAAAAGCGACTCACATTCGTGTCTCCGGTGGCGTTTTGCGCGCAAAGAGTCGCGGCGTCTTGCGAGGGAAACGAAGTTTTGTAATTATTGCCGCGAGAGCTGCGTCGGTCGAACGCCGGAAATGAATTGCGAAGTGGAACGAAAGTCACTTTAATACATTGAACACGGACGCTACACAGGTGCCGCGTTCGAGGTTTGCTTTTTTCCTTTATCGAGTTATCTCTTTCGCTGCGCGGATAAGAACGCTCGCGTCTGAGACTAAACCGAGTAACCGCGAGCTACGTTCTCGCCGGTACTTTATACGGGGACCCGGGCCCGCGTTAAGAGATTAAAACATGGAGCCTGAATAAAATATTGGAAGGAGTCCGTGTCCGCAAATATTTGATGAGGGATTCGTATGCTTTCAGGAGAGAAGTCCGGCGGATATACGGGGAAACCGTTGCCGACGTACAAGCCGGTCTCTCAATTGGTTCCCCTGGGAGGCGCGGCGAGATTGTTTTGCGAGGCGTACCTGGGGAAGGTCTATCTGCCGGACGCGAAAAATTCGGTGACCTGGTCGAAGAGCGACAGCAACGTCACGTTGCCGAACCACGGGAGGATCGCCCAGCATCAAGTGTCCAGGTGAGTTCTACTTCCACCCCGCGTCAATTACTCGCGAATAAAGCGGCGAACGGAATGCGAAATTCCTGCGTTCAAATATGTATCTTGTTAATTGTCTTGTCATAACGACGATATACCGCAGTAGGGAGAACCCGCTGGCTTGTTTATCTTTATACTAGAAGACCCGTTTACCTCTACCAATTATTGTCTCTAAAATCATGTATTTTGAACTCTGCGTCGATGCATATTGCAATCGAATACGTATTATTATGCAAACATTGTAAATTATATAGTGGTTCGAAAGATCGATGCTTTCCGCTAATGCAGAAAACGAATACAGCCTTTCAGATAAAAAGGTTCCATCACTGGGACGTATCTCGTCGTCACAGAAGCATATGTTACTTACACAGCTATGGAAGCCATAAATTTGAGAACGATTAGGATTTTCCGAGCCGTGGCTAAAGCGGGATAGACAAACGACGAAACCATGTATCGCAGCGAGTATGGTTACGTTCCGCGGACATTACATTTGCTGCGGGTGCGGTCACTAATTGGAGTACGGGGTTCGCGGCGCACAATTTTGGAATTTACCCGTGAGACACGTGCTCGACTCGAACGCGACGAGAGAGAGAGAGAGAGAGAGAGCATTTGCATACGCGGAAACCGCGGGATGACCCGTCCCTCGCCGCTGTTTATACGGACGATACTTTACCGGATTAATTTCATCGCTTTGCACGCTCGTAATCTTGTGCACCAGGAGAGGGTTACACACGCCCTGGCCATTATAGCCCGGTAGTTTCGCTTACGCTCGGGAAACGGGGCTCTCGACGAGGACGTCGCGCGGCATCGGCGCAAACTTTGCCGTGATCGCGATTGTTACGGGACCAGATAGTTTCGTGCCTTTCAAACGGCGAATCCGCGGCCCGGAAGCTCGCCGAATCCGTGTTTCCGGCGATAATGACCACGGTTTCATTATCTATCTCCGCGTGCCTGTGTCCCGCCGACTCCAGAAAGCGGATACGCGTCTCGGATCAAAGGCGAATGCCTGCACTCCTCTCTGGCCTTAATTAGTAGTTCGCCCTCCACGCCCTTCGCGGGCTTTCGACTCCGACCGATTACGGAATCGCGTATATATATTCTCTTCTTTTCGAGCGAACGTAAATACGTTCCATCCGATTAACGCGCCGGGGGATCATCGATCCTCGTTGATGGTAAATTCGCTGCAAACGAGGTTACGCAAACGCGTTCCGAGAACGAGCTTTCACTCGCGGCGAAGCGCACGGACGCGTAAAAAAGTGATTTCTCACGAGACGAGACGCGCGGAACGGGCGACCGGATTCGAGCCACGTACACCGCGTTTTCTCGTAGACAATCGCGCAATTAGGGTTCGGTCGATCGCGTCCGGCGAGAGAACGAGGATCGCGCGAGATTTCTGGGCGGAATCGTCTATCGGGGACGAGAGCGGTCGTCGATTCCGCGAACGTACCTTCAGGGTCGCCGAGATCGCGACGCGGACCGATTAGCCTTTTTGCGGCCGGAGAGAGCCGCTCGGAGCATTACAGACGTAATAACGCCGTGACTGAGACAAGCCCCGGACCTCGGAGTCCAGCTGGGACTCGGCGAACACGAAATCCGTTCTTCCACGGACCGATATACGAACGAGACGGACGAACGAACGACCGAGCGAGACGGAGAGAGAGAGAGAAAGAAGGCCGGCAAGAAGTTCCAAGGAATTTCACTTCCTCCCCTTCTATCCGTCCGCACCGGAGCTCCGTCATTACGCTAATGATAGCCTGGTCTCTGTTACCTCTGTGAATCGGCCCCTTTTTCGTGCGCGTTGTCCCTCCGCGCGCCGCGGCAATGCCGATTCTCCGCCGTCGCTGGCTAAGTCTCTCTCTCGAAACTCGACCGTCGGCCGCAACGAGAACTGGAAGAATGCACGACTCCGACGATCCTCCGCTTCCCCGTCAAACTGCTTCTTCCGATACTTCATTGATTCCTTCAGGATTCCGATGCGCGATTTCGGCATCGGATCGACGACGTTCGACCCGGAGTCTTGGAATTGCTGAGATCCGGAAACGCCGGCTGGACTTCGTCGTCGGACAAAATCGTCTCTCCGCAATTTCGCTGCTCGTTTACTTGCCAACGTTGCGTGTATAATCTGACCCCGAAGCAAGTCGGGGCCCCCGAGTCTCGTTCCCTGGAATTCGTTGAGCGGAAAATAATTGAAGAGGCGCGGACATAGTAAAGCAGAGGAAGTGGAGCATCTTGGGGCAGGGTTCGCGAACGGAAGAGAAAAGGAACTGGTCGGAACGAGGAGTGCGTAGTTTTGTCAGTCGTTTTGTCGCCGAGCTCTCGATCATCGTGGCGAGATAGCCCGGGCATGGGTGGTCCCCGTTCCCGTTCGTGGCTTCTCATATTCTACGCGTCGCCGCTCCTCCTCGGTCAGGATTAAACGAGATCGAGTCGATACCTGCGAACCGACCTCACGAGCCAGAGCCTCCAATTTATATTCCATTCGGTTTTAATCGAGCTTCCATTATGTGCCCGGGGTCTCGGTTAACGCCAGACAGGAATCGCCGGAATCCGTTTTTCATACGAATCTAGTCCACCCCTGTATATGTATGTACGCGAGATCCTGCTTTACGACTTCTTGAAATGTTTCATCTGTTTAGAACCGTCTGTAAAAATGATCTGTTTTCAAAAGCACGTTCCACAATGGTCTGAAATGTCTTAGAATTCCATGAATTGTCTTGGGCCTACCACCACTTTCTACCAAGAAAGATTTATGTCCAGATTTGGGCACGCAAATGTAATGGCAAGGATGACGTCCAAAGCTAATAGACTCAGTCATTTATTTCACATCTTCTTCTAACCCGTTTAATAAATAAATAAATAAATAAATAAATAAATAAAAGGTTTTCGTTTTTTTTTACAGTGTATCAATAAAAGAACGATTGAAAAGAATTTCGCACAACGAGCAAACACTGGTCAATAGGTCAGATATTTATTTATTTATTTATTTATTATACGGGTTAGAAAACCCTTTAAGGTACAAAAGATAATAGTAAGAGCAGTACAGTTGGCATAAATATGATATGAGTTAAAATGAGAGAAAATGAGTAGATAACTTAGTGAAGAATATTATATCAATAATGACAAGAAATGATCACGAAGCTTACGTCTGATGACAGGTACAGAATCATGGAAGATATCAAATAAGTGGCTAAGTCTATTAGCTTTGGATGTAATCCTTGCAATAACGTTAGCGTGCCCAAAATTGGACTTAAATCTTTCTTGGTAGAAAGTAGTGGTAGGCCTAAGACAACGCAATGGGGCATTGAGCTTGATTTGTTCCAAAAGCAACGGAGAGTCCATATTATTATTCAGAAGATTTCTGAGAAATATTATTTCAGAGATGGTCCTTCTACTTTCCAGAGATAGGATATTAAATTTGGACATGATGATGTTATAGTTATGATCTGTATACCGAAGAGGGGAATCAGTCATAAGAGACAGATGTCTTAAAAACTTGTGTTGTATACGTTCAAGAATATTGCGATGCAGTCCAAGCCTAGGTGACCAGATAATAGATGCATATTCAAGATGGGGCAGAACAAGAGTATTATACAGCGCTAATAGGGTCCTAGGATTCTTAAAGTATACCGAGGTCCGCTTTAGGAAGCCTAGCATCATAGAGGNGTACAAAAGATAATAGTAAGAGCAGTACAGTTGGCATAAATATGATATGAGTTAAAATGAGAGAAAATGAGTAGATAACTTAGTGAGGAATATTATATCAATAATGACAAGAAATGATCACGAAGCTTACGTCTGATGACAGGTACAGAATCATGGAAGATATCAAATAAGTGGCTAAGTCTATTAGCTTTGGATGTAATCCTTGCAATAACGTTAGCGTGCCCAAAATTGGACTTAAATCTTTCTTGGTAGAAAGTAGTGGTAGGCCTAAGACAACGCAATGGGGCATTGAGCTTGATTTGTTCCAAAAGCAACGGAGAGTCCATATTATTATTCAGAAGATTTCTGAGAAATATTATTTCAGAGATGGTCCTTCTACTTTCCAGAGATAGGATATTAAATTTGGATATTACAAAAATATTGCACACGCACGATATTAATTGTGGAAAAGCGGATGTCTTTAGAGCGGATCTCCCGTTCGGCGCGAAGGCGAGTGATCGATCGGTCGAATTAGCAGGTGTAACGAACAGATTTGTGTCCGGATCGGGAACGATTCAGGCTCGTAAATCTTAAGTGACCGGTTACTCGGGGACTAATAGAGACGAATTGCACGCGGTCTCTCGTGGCTCTCGCGTAGATCTATTAACGTTGATTGCATTCGAATGCAAATTCGCGATGGAAACGCTCGACTAGTTCCTTACTCACGCTCACTCTCGGGGAGGAGAGTTCACGAGGTCGTTTCGACCTCGATCACCGGAACCGACCCGGAGGACAGCCCCGGCGATTATTAAAAAAAGAACGTTCCCCTTTCGTTTGCCTTCCGACTCGACCACCTCTCTTCCGAGAAACCTCTATTTGCGTTCAACAAAAGCTACACGCATATTACGCGCGCCGAATTACCTTTGTCTTCCGTCCGGCTCTAAGCGAGCAAACGATCGACGTTTCCTACGCGAGTCTCCGAGCTTCGCGGAGGAGTTCTTCGGGCGATCGGAAGACGGAGGAGGCCGCGTCGTTCCTCGGGCAAACGACGATAATATTTTTCACCCGGGAAAAGTTCGCTCGCGCAAAACTTGAGAGACGTTCGTCGCGGTCTAGATACCGCGGGCTCCGAGCAGCTATTTTTTCTGCCAGCCGGCTACTCCCCCGCAAATTGCGGATCGGCCGGGGCAGGATACGGCGATTAGACACAGGGCCTCGCATCGATTTCGCTTGCGGCCAATCTTCCACTTTTCTGTTCGCGGAACCGATTAGGGGAAAAAGCGAGCCGCTGTCACGGTTCCACGGTACGGCTAACTACGCAACTGCTGCGATATACGACGATTTCCACCCGGCCCGTTTCCACGACGGCGACACACGCGTCTTCCTGGAAAGTTCATCGTCGTCGTCGCACAATGTACGAAGAAGTTCAAAGTGCAAACGCGACCTTTCCTTCCTACGTTTTTCTCGTAATTGAGAAACTTGCATAGTCTCGCGGACTTAATTAGAAGACGTCCTGAATATGCAGAGAGAAAGAGTGCATTTCTTCGTTTAATTAATCACAACATCGGATCGATTATACTTTTGTTACCAGGTCGTGCCAGTTAATTTATTCCTGACGCTGAACAAATTTACCGCGATCATTGTAATTACACGCGCTTTTTAACGGGATGAAAAGTTGACGCTCGTGAAATGTTTACCGAGGCTCGACGGAAAGTAGGTGTATTACAAGGCTGTACGATTTCTTTTTTCCTCGCCGTGACGATCCTGTAAAATCGTTGGAACCGCGCGGATCGCGTGTATCTATCTGCTTTCTTTAGGTTTTTTCTCGGAGCGCAGTGGCATGCGCCGCTGGTAACAAAGTGGACGTCATTAAGGCTCATTCCGGCGAGTGGAAAGCCGCACGTTTTCCCGGAATATTCTTACTTCTTTTTCTCGAACGGGGCAGAGAATTTCGCGGCGATAATTGGCGTTATCATTAACTCGGCTACCTACGCAAACAGCGGGCGGGATAGCGTTGGGAAGAAGCGGAGACGGAAGAAAATTGGAGCGAACCAGTAGTGTTTCTTTCGCGTTTCACCGCCAATTTATCTAGCCGCCGTTTGCGCGATTATCGAACGGGCGGTGGTGCCGAGAGGAAAATTGGGACGCCGGTACATTTTCCGTGAAGCGAACGCCGCGTTAAGAGATCCTATATTTTTTTAATTCGCCTCGTTCCGTTTTTCGCGCGACAGAAAGAACTGAATGTGAATTCGGGCCCTCTCGACGATACTTCCGTCCGCGTAATCGCGTAGTCCGAGTTCATTAATTCCCATCGATTAATTTTCCTTGGAACGCGATACCCATTACGCCGCGCCGTTAGTCGAGCAACGAAAGAGATCGAGGTGTCGGTGTGTAATTAATTCTCAGTGGTACACGGCCGACTAAGGGAATGCCGTTGGGAGCGAGCAGCGCGAAACAAATGCGGACCATTAACT
>SMSR01008421.1:8365-19344 GCA_019453355.1 Ceratina japonica
CAGTATCAGGCTCCAGTATTTTTAACTCGCTTCATTTCAAAGCCATTTGATCGTATTGATAAATATACAGTTGTAACTATGAAGAAAGTATACTAACTTCCATTTCCTTCCATCTTCATATTTGTAAATAATTCCTTAATTTTCTCCACGGACCAGGCACAGGCATTTTTCTCAGTCCTTAAAAAATACAGTATACCATTAGTTAATATTTGAAAATTCCTATGACCTTGGATAATTTAATAAATTCATCTCTTTTATCATTTAATCAAAATGATTATAAAGGTGCATAACGTTTTTAGTTTTAAGGAAAATGTTTTGTGTACCAATGCCAGTTATTCACATTAGTGGCATCAGGTCTCTCCTCGACAATCCACCTCGGATCTCCTTCACCCCATTTAGCCATTTTTAACAAATTAAGTAGTGTAACACTGCTGAAGTTAAATACTGAAATTGATCCTGAAACACAAAGATGTATGCGGCTACATCAGCAGTGGTATACTCTTATTTTTTCAGAAAAATAAACGTAAAGAAAGATAAATTAGAGAAAGGATGTGAAATAATATTTAAAAACTTAGTAATAAAATGATATATTTAATCCATTACAAGAAGTCGATATATGTACATACAAGAATAGGTTCAATTCTAGCACGTGCTACCGGAAATAATAAATTTAAAAAAAAGTTAATCGGTATAACAATTTCAGCACATTTAATGATCGAAATATTCCTGTTTCGCTGCAATTCAAATGATCTATTTCGTGAACAAGATAATCACGTATGCCTAAACGAAAGTGGGACGATTTCAATCGTTTGAAAAACCTAAGTTCCTTTCGATTAGTAAAGACTTAAATAAAGTGATCAAACATCTCAATGAAGTGGTAGTACAAGTAAACACGATAAAATCGCGTTGTGATCTCAGAATGATCTCAAGAAAGCGAGTAAAATGAAACCTAACCTACTATTCCATCAATGATATAGTTCGTGAGCACGTGAGGAACGTAATGAAACGAGCATCACGTATTTCATCGTTTTACGTTATTAGATAATAGCAAAGCCGAGTCACTTACCGAAGTTTTCAAAAAGCCTCCCTTTAAAAAAAGAGGGTCTTGCTAATCACTTTATTCATATAGTTACGATTTCATTTGAATTTAATCTTTGCTCAATGTACAGCACATAGTTCTCTTTAAATAAATCACTTCTGGAAAATTCGTATCACGTTGCACGTATGTGAAAATGTTTGCGAACACATATAAATAATACAAAGCGGAGACCGTTCAATTAATGTTCAATATATTCTCTCGCAGAATTCCAACTTGTTCCAACTCCAACTCGAACTCGAAATTACTAAGGTAACAGATGTTGCGGTAGAATCTTTCTAGAAATTTCCCGAATGCGTTAAATTGGCCTATATAGATGAGAAACGCGGATGCTGCATTTAAATATCTAACTAATCGGAACTAATAATAATCGGATTATTTATTTATATAGGTAAAAAATAATTATATAGAATTCATTGAATACAAGGGATACGAATACGAACAACGATCGAATATTATTAATTCGATTAAAATCATTCTGATAATCATTAAATTAATCCTAATGCGACATGTATACACAAATAATTCGCTCTCGATTTTGTCGATAACATTATTTTCCCGCCAAATGCGGTAATATATATAGAAATTGACAATTGTTTGGTAAGGTTGTCTGTCTGTATAGAGGTCTGTAAGTCTGTATATGTGTGATTATCGCACGGTTACCGCATGGTTACTGCAGGCCTGAATCTGAATAGAATTCATGGAATCGCCGAAGCGATATTTCTCTGCTCTATATGATACAAAACAAAGGAAAAAATGTTACTTTCCAGCCCTCAAGTACGCTATCAGGAACGAGAAGTCGGTTAGATTGTAAGGTGGAAACTTGTATATATAGTCTCTGAATTTCGTGACTATTTCGTTGAATAAATTAACTGAAATTTAATTGTAAATTCCGTGTTGAAAATTAAACGCAGAGGACTCCTAGACGAAACAATGCAAGAAGGTTTGTAATTCATACACATCTTCCAACTCTCGTATAGTAGTCTAGCAAAATTTTTATTTCATACATTTCTACATATTTAATTCTATATGATTGGATACATTGGATATTGATACTTAATCACAGATAACGATTAGAAACTATAATAGTTCTCATAAACGTAAATATTTATAGAATCGCTAAATATACTACATATAATTAACATAAATAAAAACTGTCATTTCTGTAAAACAATAAGAAACAATGATGTTTAGGTACTAACAATGCAAAGGATCTAAACGTAACAAACGAAGAGATGGACAAAGAAGAGAGCTTGAAGAATGAAAAAATAATAGAAATCTTATTTTCGACACGAAACTACTGGGCCAACAGATTCACTGAAAAGATTTTTAATTTGGTAGAATTGAATCTGTCTGGCTGTAAGCTGAATTCCGTGCCAAAATCTTTTGGAATGCTCCACTTTTTAAGCTATTTGAACTTGGACGATAATAATATCACACATCTATCATTTGTCATTTGCGAATTAACTAACTTGAGAAAATTATTCCTACAGAGAAATTTTATTAGGGACATTCCAGATAATTTTGGTGATCTAACAAAGTTGGAAATTCTATTTTTGACCAAGAATGCCTTGAAAAAACTTCCTAATTCATGTTCCAATTTGAACAACCTCGAGATCCTTTGTCTGCGCGACAATTTATTTAATAAAATTCCGGAATGCGTGAAGGATGGTATGAAACGATTAAAGGACTTAGATCTCTCAGGAAACTGGATTCTCGATCTAAACGTTCAACCAGCAAGCATTCAAATTACTTCCTTTCACATTAATGGTGACAATCGCAATATATCGTTTCCAATGTGGATACTCTCATCAAAGTACAAACACTTAGAAACGGTATCATTGAACAAAGTCGGATTCAAACTTTCCAATTTGGGTTTGCCACCCGAAATGTCCTACGTGAGGAAATTATCAATAAAATGGTGTGATTTCGCGGAAGATGAAATTGAGAAAATAATCTCAAGAATGGTACACCTTGAGGAATTGATAATCGGGAATACCAAGACCAGAATTGGTAACTGTTTAAGCAAATTACCATTGGCAACCAAACGAAATCGATTGAGCCTTAAACAAGTAACTGTATCGTGCACGAGACTAAGAATAATACCGGAATATATAAACGAATTCGAGAATCTGTCCAGTTTAGACCTGAACAGCAATAATATTTACAGCTTACCAGATGAATTTTGCTGTTTGCACAATTTGGTCTATCTGACGATCAATAACAATTATTTGACAAGTCTTCCCAAGAATATCGGCGATTTAATCTCGTTAAAAGAATTGAAATTGCGTCACAACAATTTGGACGAGCTTCCGGAGAGCATCAAGTTCTTAAAAACGTTGGAGTACCTGGACTTGTATGACAACGATTTGAAGCATATACCGGAGGCTGTCTACGAGCTGATCGGTTTGATAGGATTGGACCTTGAACAAAATTGTTTCTTCATTGATGACGATTATTCCTGGGTAAGAAATTAAATGAACAATTCGTTCAACGTTTATGAAATCTAAACTTCTATGTAAATTCACACTCTTCACTCGAGATTCTATGTATAAAAGAGACGATTGATATCAGCAAGGTAGGACTGTGTGCTATAAACATATGAGAGATGCCTTAAGAAGTAGCAGGACTGGTAGCAGGCCTGACGTCTTCTATTATAGTTCTGAATCTCTCTATGGCCCAAAGATACAATCAAAAGAGACAAGATCATTGCTGAGTTCATGCACATATAATTATGAAGAGAAATACAATGATTCTTCGACTGTTTCGTAAGTCCCTTTTCTATCGATTCGATATTTCTCAATGCACTTATATAATGATTACCGGTCGTCCATACTTAGATCGAAAACAGGATCGAAAACAGGATCGAAAACAGAATCGGAAACAGAATCGGAAACAGAATCGGAAACAGAATTGGAAACAGAATCGGAAACAGAATTGGAAATGGTTTACCAAGAGAACGAAATCTGGGACTCTGAGGACTCGACCGACGATTTCGATCCTTACGGTGTGGCTAAAACTTCGCTTTCATTCAATGCTAGATGTACTTATAAATTGCAATGAATTTAATTGTCGGATTTTATTTTCGCAGAAATGAAGGAGCCGAAAAAATGTAGTTATGCGCCGTTTACCTTTTACAAACCATTTCAACAAGTTTACTGCCCTGGCGACTTTCATGAAACTTCTGTGATAACACGTGTCGCCCAGATGCTTCAGAACAGAACTTTGGTTCACTCATTGGAATGCGAGGAAGGTCAATTCGAAGATCCTTAGAATCTTGAATCATCGGCACCTAAGTACAAATAATACAACCTATATCAGAATCTGATACTAGACAACGTTGTACCCTATATCTCCATTCATGATTTACACATACTTAATTATAAGTAATATCTATGATTGTTTTATACATAGACTGAAGAATATTTTTTCTGTACTTCATGTCTTAATTCCTATCTTTAATTCCTTTTCTGTCTTGCGACGTATCTTTTCCTGTCTCATTCCTTTCAACTGTAAAGTTAGTGTATCCCTTTGTCCCTGAGTGTGGTAATATCTATGGTAAAAAGAGAGATTAAAAGTAAATTAGTTAATAAACACGTCAATTACTTTGAGAGTAAGAATGCTAACCGGCGATATTCTGTCCGTGCGAATTTCATTAAAATGTTCATCAACTTCCATGTACCCTCAATATCATGGACTGGTATCAAACGATAGGCTTGCAACACGTGTCCTAGTCCTTCCTCTATTGTTAAAGTTCCATGTACTTTTAACACGTCGTACCTCTTCTGGAAAAGTAAGTTCCCTCATGTAATCGAAACGAGAAACAGAAGACATAGTTATCCGTATTTACCCATATCGGACAGAGTACATCGACATCATCCGAGATCTTGACATATATATCTGTAACGTTTAGGTTTTTTAAACTAACAGGAAATTGACATGTATTTCCTGGAGTTAAAGATGCGAACTTGCCAAAAACTTCGCTCTCGGATAGAAATCTTCCAAACGTTTGGATCTTCTTAACCCTATTCTTTTCATAGTACTCTTGAGAAATATATTTCGGAATGTCTTCAACTAACATCGGTATGTAAGGAAACTCGTTAAACACTATATTGTTCCGCAATCGTAAGGAACTTTTCCAATCTGTAGATCGATCCGTCTTCTTGCACATTCTTGAACGTGCCGAGCATCAATAACATTCAGAACAATTGAACTAGAAGTGGTACAACTTGAGATAGAAGGACATGGATAGGGGTCTCATTTTTTTCAATCAACCGAATCATATATTCGATCGGATACTGATGTATAGCAAGAACAATTATTCTTATTGTTAATCAACTCCGACCTGGTCTCATAGTTGAGATTTCTAAAACGGATAAATACGATTTTGTAATTGTTACGTTTATTATTACGTATTACTAAGTATAACTTCAAATTATTCTTATGTAGATCTTGGAGTAGCTGCAACAAAGGGTCTTGGTCACCATCTTCAAGTACAGAGGTGGAAACTGTGCTCTTAACATAGCTAGTAGTGAAGTAGGGAAAACTGTAGGCTAGTAGTTCGTGGATTCACTTTTGACGTAGGTTCAAGTCCTGTCACCAACCATATGTATTCTTTTTAATATATGCATTTTTTTTCTCACATTAATTGTTTACTGAACAGAGTTCATTATTTAAACGATATTTTTAAATTGTTTAAAAATATTTCATCAACGTTTCTCTCATAAGAATGCATTTTTTTAATCGTAATATCGTAATGGAAAAAAAGAGCAAGGCTTGGATCTTCTATTCCATTACTATATTACGATTAAAAAAATGCATTGTCATGAGAGAAACATTGATGAAACATTTTTAAACAATTTAAAAATATTGTTTAAATAATGAACTGTGTTCAATAAACAATTAATGTGAGAAAAAAAAAATATTAAAAAGAAAATATATAGTTGGTGACAGGACTTGAACTTACGTCAAAAGAGAATCCAGGGATTAGTAGCTCACAGTTCTCCTTTTTTTTTTGAAAAGACAATTTTATTTGACAAAGATACACTCTCAAGTACAAATTGAATATTTATAACGGTTAAATAAAACATCCATAAAAAAGAAAACCACCAGTCTTATGTAACGCCTACCAGCTCCTCATTTGGAAGACTTACAGACGATTAATTGCAGAGCGTAATACGCCACATAAACGTTTACATGTACTCATTCTCAGGCTTTGTACGCACCCACCTTTGGGTAACGGCTGTAGTAGAAGAAGCGTATGAGTTGGGGAAAAAAATCAAGTACCATGGTACTTTGACGTGAAACAACCCCTCAATCTCTATCACAAATGCTTCCACTTGTTAATGGACAAGCTTACATACTAGACTTAAAATTAAAACTACAACTAATTATATACAACTATACTATACAAGGCAGAGAGCGATATCAGCCAATGCACCACCACCTCGGTGGTAAATATTAGCATACGCTACAGCTGTCGCGCTTGGCTTCGAACATGTTCAGATGATCTCTCTCTGAGTTTAACAATAACGGTGGAATCAGGCGAAAGCCAACAGTACTTCCTGTCATTAAGCCTGTGAATATCATACAGATCTCTCTTTGGTATGGCAGTCGAATTCTTAAAATTATTAGGAATATTTTCTAGCTCCTCAGCTTCAAGTGCAATGCGCTTGTTCGCTTTGTTCCTTAACCAATGATGCAAAATGGGAACGTTGAGCTCGTTTTGGAATACACCCTTTTTATCACAGTATGTAAACTAATGTAAAGGCTTAGGGTACTAGGGTACTACATACCCCCTCACAGTTCTCTCCACTTCGCTACCGACACCGTTAGAAACACAGCTTTCATCTCGGTACTTGATTGGGGTGACAAAAGAAGTTTTTGATTTTTTTTACATTGTCGTATCATCCCTAAAAATCTGAAGAAATTCATGAACAATCCTTGCAAGGATTGAAATCTACCATAAAAACATAAATGTAATCACCTCAAAACTTCTAGGTGAAAAAATTATTTTTAATTTTTGCTTTTCACTTTTTTATTTTTCAAGGCTACATTTGGCAAGGGAAAAATATAAAAAAATTCACGGACGTGACCAGCTACACTATGAATATCTCAGGATTGTTTGAAATTTTTCGCACGACGTTGAATAAGGAAAAACTTCAAAAAACTGATTTTTAGAATTTTCCCGATTACTATATACGTCTCTAGTTGAGATATAGGATTAAAAATTGGACTGAATATTTATTTTCTGATAAGCTATCGAATGACACAAACTGCGTTTTATTCGGCTCAAGGAAACTTTTCACCCTGTGAATCCGGCTAGGGCTAGGCGTCGGCGAACTATGCGATACACGATAAGCAACTTCCACTTTTCTAATGCAAGTAGGGGAGAGCAGGAAAAGCGGAGAAGTCCTGGCTTCTGGCAACCGTGACTATGACGTTACCCCTTCATCCCCTAGCCCTGCGGTATGACCTATTATGCCTATAGCTCAGTCCTATAGCTGCAGCGATTCGCCATCTTTAGAATATATTTCATGTTTATGATTGTAATCATTCCAGTTCAAAAAGGCGGTAAAAACTAAGATTGAGATTTAATTTGATCGATGAACAAAAAGATGCTTACATCGAAGGTTTGTGTAAACTGAGAATACAGTAGATGACTCACGCCGATGTCAGTAAGATACGGGAGCGTCAAAAGTCCAATTTATGAAATGCATTCGTCGCGACTGGGAGGTTAACAAAAATAGGCTACCCGCAAACAAACCAATAATTATTGAAAAATGACTTCGGACACCAATTGGCTCTTTGTGTTGGAGCGTGTTAAGATGCCAGGTGTATACGCTTTGGATAAAGTCGAGCATACAGTAAGTATAATGCGTAATATCTTCAATCGTAATCTATAGATTTATCAGTTCTGTTTTTTAATAATTTACCCCTTCAAATACAAATTTGCTACTTGTTTTGTTTCAGTACACGTGTGGCAGAGCCAAAAGTAGTTATATAATGTGTATTAGCTTGGCAGTGTCCAGATATCATTGTGTCTTCTTTCGCAAAAAAAATGAAGTACTTGTAACAGATTTAAAGGTACAGATTGATATTTAATATGATTAATTATATGATATCATAATAATTACTCTCAATAAACTTTCATTTCATTTAGAGCTCAAATGGTTTATATATAAATGGTATTCGTCAAGAACCTTCGGAAATGATTAAGTTAAATCCTAATGAGCTTATTGGTATTGGTTGTTCAGAATTAAATCTATTGAAGATAGATGAGGCTATGTTCGTTTTTAAATTAATTGCTATTCCGGTAAGATTTATTAATTATGATCGTCTTCTTTCAGATATTTCCTGATCAAAATTTGTATACATCATATATTATCATTTTGAATAGTTAGTTTATAGTTAATGATAGAGAACATGAATCCGGAATGTGAAATGTATGACTAAACATAAGATTAGATAAATCTAAATCAAGTTCTGTTCTCAGGCTGATAAAGCTAGAATACCAAAAAACCTGTATATATACATATTATTATTTTAGCAATCACCAAATAGTACAAACATGCTCAACAGCATTGATCTTCAAGATACTAGATCAATTGTTGAACATTTGAATAATGGTAACTCTGTTGGAATAGTTAAACGCAAAAGTGAACAAAGCAACTGTAATGCAGTAGTGCTTCCTCCTAAAGTTTCAAGGTTGGCAAAGACAAGTACTATTCTGGAAAATGTTCCTATAGAAGGTATTATGTTTAATTTAAATTTTATTTCATTGACATAAACAGTATCAAACAGATCATTGAATTTTTAGACGAAAGTAATAAACATGGCAAAAGTCCTGATGATAGTGATATTGAAATACTCCATGCTTCGTTGAATAATAATGCACTGGTTCAAACCAGTAAGAGTCCTAGTAATTCAACGAACAAGATGACTACATCTAACTTAAGCAAGAACAAACTTGCGGAGACTACTAAATTTGAATCTAATAACAGCAGTCGGGAAAAAGAACCTGATCCACCAGTCAAATCACTTGGTTCAAAATGCTTATCTATACCGGATGTCCTAATTGAAGTTGACGCAGAAAGAAAAATTTATATTATTGATGACGTTATACAAAAATTGGTTGAGCAGGCTCCGAAACCTACCAAATGTAATTTAGTGCATAGTGACAATAGCAAATGTGAGATAAAAGGGAATAAGAACTGTGATTTGAGATCCAGTCCAGCAGAGACAAATGATCTGGAAAATATAAAGCACAACACAAACAGTGTAATTAGATATAATGGACCAAGTAACGCAAGTGGGACCAAGAAATCGAATCACAAAGAAACTGTTTCGTTTACTAAGGATTGCGAGAAAATGGGTGTTCAACTATTGCCGCCGAATTTCGTGCATACCGAAGAAGGATTAATAAAAGTAGAAGATGAATTACAGTTAACGGACGATGATGAAAATGAAATTTTGTCGCTGTTAAAGGTTCAAAAGGAACTTAGAACAAAATTTTCAGAGAATGATGTAGTAAATTTGAGCGACAGCGAAGACGATATTTTCCCGAGCTCTCAATTGTTCGATGTCGAATATGGTATGGACGTATCGATAAAAAATGAAATTAAAGAGGAGCCCATGGAAGCAGAAAATGAAAGGCTCATTGCCAGCATCCACGATGACTTAGATTCAGTTATTTCGCTATCAGACAGCGAGGAGGAAAATAATAACACATGGTTAAGGAGATTGTCCCAAAGTCTAAAACTGGAGGATGAAGTTGATGCCGAAAAGAAGGATGATACACATACTGAAGTAGATGTTGAGTCAATTGTCAAATCTTCATCAGCTACCGCTAGGAAGATAGAGAGAAATGAAGAGAAAATCCCAAATGAAAGAGAAACCATTGGTCCATTGCAAATACAGAGTACTTCAAATCAAGCATTATTGCCTTTTGTTCGCCTTGAAAGAATACAGATTTCAGATAATAAACCTACAGAGGATATTAAAAAACATTCCGAAGAAACTGATAATTTACGAAATAAAGATACAGAAGAGAGAACAATGAATAAAGTGGAGGAAATATCATCAAAGAAGAAAGAAAGGCTTAGAAAAAAAGTGCCTGAAATCGAAGCTCCACATTTGCCACCCAAAAGAAGTCGGAACTTTTACAGAGGTATAGATAATCTTGAAAGATCCGAGAGACCTTCCAAGGATGCATCGACATCTAAGGGAAAAAAGGAAGAACAAAGAAGATTGGAAAGATTAGAAACAAAAGAACGCGCAAAGGAAGAGAAATATCGTAAACAACGTCATAAATGGGCTGATTGTTTGCCTCCTAGTCGGTTGGGCTTAGGACAAAGAACCAAGTTTCTTTCAAGAGAGGAAAAGGAAGCATTGTCAAATGACAGAAAGGAAAAATTGAAGAAAATTGCAATGGAGAATCGATTATTTTTGGAGGAGAATCAAGAGAAAAAACGACCTGTTTCTAAACCTAAAGCTAAGATGACTGCCAAAAGTAGAAACGATTTTTTTGTCGAAGAAACGATTTCCGCGATTAGACAGGAGGATCCATTGAAAAAATCTAAACCCACGTCCAGTGAGTTATTATCAAAAAGTATCTCGTCGAATAAACAAAACTCGAGCAAGTCAACAAAAAATCCAAAAGCCTTTACAGGAGCATTAACCCATCTACAAAACGAACAATCGCGTAATTATATGTGTAATTTAGGCAGAATTCCGAAGAAATCAAGTACGACAATAGTGGGCGATGGGGTTGCACTAAATATCATGGCAACGCAAGAAGGATTAAAAGACCTCTCGTTAGAAAATAGATCTGAAAAGACGATTGAACCGAAAGATACCGGATCAAGAGATAAATCGAGCTGTG
>SMSR01008423.1:7805-19113 GCA_019453355.1 Ceratina japonica
CCGTCCCTTCCCGCCGTTTCGAGCTTCAAAGAAGAAGACTAGTTAGGCTAACGAGTTTACCTGGTCACGACAAATATTTCGACCCATCTCCACTTACGGTCGCCAATCAATCGATCGTCAACTTCGTGGAATAACATAATTACCATTTTGTTACCATTTTGTTACCATTATACGAAGGTTACAATAGGTTTTTAATACAAAATATACATGATAAATAGCCTACATTGCCAACATATTGACGAATTTCGAATTCTATGTACTTTTGTCTCCGATTGTACCTCCAGAACTTAAAGTGAAGTAATGCGGAAAGAAAATGACTAAATGTGTGGCGAAAGGTTGCAAATCAAAAATTCTTCAAATAAATTAGTAAAGATGAATCATTTTCCTAAAGACCTTGATAAAAGACAAAAATTGTCTAATAAACTAATATACCAATATTCTAATATTCCAATAACCCAATATTCTAATGATAATAATCTAATATTCCAATATTTCGTATATTCCCAGCTTCACCTGACAAAATTCATGGACCCGTCCAACTTCCTGGGCCAAATTCGTCAAATTTTGTAGAAATTTTGTATAAATATTTCAGGATAAATGAAATGATTCTTGGAATTGAATAATAATTTGTAATTGCTAATTATTTATTGAAAAAATGACTAGTAAACTACCGGTTAGCCCGGGACGGAATGCAATTATATAGTTTGCAGCGTGTCTTAATGAACGGGTGTAGCTGGAACCGTGTTTTATTAGCAAACAACTACGTTTTAGAATAGGTTCCCTCTCAGGGGTTCAGTTCGGTCGTGCGGCTGTTGTATCCTAGCCGAATAACACAGTTCCCCGGCTAGGAGGGCCGGCCGGAGTGGAACAAGTTGAGGGGAGTCTAAAGCGAATGCGAGCGCAGGAATTGCTATTAAGGTCACGGCTCCGTTCGTGCTACGCGCAACTAATCAATTCCGCGGCCGCCATCCTCGATAGTTTCCGATTTATTCCCCCACTCGAACTTCCCCCCGTGTCATCCGATTTTTCTAACGTCCATTTTTATATATATTAGACAAGATTGTATCATTTTCGAAAAAGCGAGCGGGGGTGAAATGTTGAAAAGCGTGACGACCCCAGCTGACTTATATGTGAACGATAATACGTATAACGACATAATGTACGTCGCAAGTATTCGCCATAATTCCAGGACGGTCGGGCTTCGTGGCCCGCCGTGTGCCGGACCTCTCCCCGTTTTATAGGTTCAACTTCGTGCGGCGGAAAGAGCCCGCGTTCGTATCGCAATTTTCATCGCCTCGTAAAATCAACCGGGGACTGTTTCACGATCGGTTTCAGAAGTAGATGACGCGAGCCGGGTGTTGGAAAACACGCGAAGAACGAGCGGTAGCTGCACGCGCGGCCGTATTACCCTCGTTCTAGAAACGGGGCAAGGATGCGTGCACGTTAACGGTCCCGCCACGTTTTACGGCAGGCAATTTGAACAAATTTTACACCCGTCGAATCCCGCGAACGACGAATCGATAAACCCTGCCAGGCGAAAACCGCCACGGCGGGGAATTAAAAATGCCGCAATTGGTCCGTCGATAAAAAATGGACAATTGGAGCTTAGGACGGCGTCGAATCCCGTCGTAGATACGTCGATAACGAATGGACACGGGGAACGGTTCTGACGCGCGTTGTACCAAACGGTGATAAATAACGAGCATGAAAATGCGGGCATCACTCTAATGACCCCGCGCGTCCCGCCGCGCTAAAAATGATGCGAAACGCATCGCTCGATTCCGGCTTACTTTATGAAAAAAATAAAAAAAAAAATACATACCCGCAGGACGTTAACGAATAACCATAGCTCATGGCTCCCCCGAATAGGAATCCGGCCAGCGCTAAAACGAGTTATCAATTAAAATGCTAGCCTCGCGCGGTTATTTATTGCCGCACGCAACGATCCAGAATTATTTACCCTGTCTGCCTTCCCCGTTCGTGCCCGTCACGCAGATTTATCCCCGGCCCCGCTTTGTACCTTAGCTACGCGAACCGACGATACACATTCGCGGTTCATTTTTGCCGCGCCGCGCCGCGAAGCCGAGATGCTCGCGCATACCGTAGCCGACGCCGCGGTTACAATTTATCTTACGTTACGTAATTGCGCCGGGAACCCTCGGTTGATAGGTTCTGGCCTGGTCGAAGGACGTACGTCGAGGAAACAGAACGGAATCGTTGAATAAGTGGAGAATTTTTTGGTGTTTGTCGATGAGGCTGCAATCCTGGAGGTGTAAGACTGAGAGAAAGTTTTATTTGGCTCAGATTAGGTCAGTTCCAGGTAACTTAAGCTGAGTTGGGTCGATATAGTCAGTGTTGATGATTTAGGCGAAGGATATCGAGGAAACAGATCGGAATCGTTGAATAAGTGGAGAATTTTTTGGTGTTTGTCGATGAGGCCGCAATCCTGGAGGTGTAAGACTGAAAGAAAGTATTATTTGGGTCAGATTGGGTCAGTTCCAGGTAGCTTAAGCTGTGTTAAGTCGATATAGTCAGTGTTGATGATTTAGGCGAAGGATATCGAGGAAACAGATCAGAATTGTTGAATAAATGGTCGATTTTTGTGGTGTCTGTCAATGAAGCTGCAATCCTGGAGGTTTAAGATAGAAAGAAAGTATTATTTGGCTCAGATTAGGTCAGTTCCAGGTAACTTAAGCTGTGTTAGGTCGATATAGTCAGTGTTGATGATTTAGGCGAAGGACATCGAGGAAACAGATCGGAATCGTTGAATATGTGGTCCATTTTTGCGTTTTCTGTCAATGAGACTGCAATCCTGGAGGTGTATGACTAAAAGAAAGTATAGTTTGGGTTAGATTGGGTCAGTTCCAGGTAACTTAACCTGGGTTGAGTCGATATAGTCAGTGTTGACGATTTAGACGAAGGATATTGTTGAAACAGATCAGGTAAGTGGTCCATCTTGTGGTGTTTATCAATGAGGCTGCAATCCTGGAGGTGTACGACTGAAAAAAACTATAATTTATGTTAGATTAGGTCAGTTCCAGGTAACTTAAGCTAGATTGGGTCACTACAGTCAGTATCACTGAGCTGGGCAAAGTATATCAAAGAAATGGACAACATAGAATGTGGCTTTTCTGAATGAAGCTGCAATCGTACAATACATACATTATTCCTAACGACTCAGGGACAGAACTACCACAACCAGCGACACTTTCAATTGCAAAAGCCTTTTTCCTAGAAACATTTTTCTGCCGCTATCCAGACAGGATTACTAATCCTCGATTAGCGAACCAGGAAGTGGCTTACGAGAAAAGGTATGTGCCACATCCGCACGTGATGGCCCGGTATTAATTCCCCGGGATAATAAGCACCCGCGACGGTATAAATCGCCGGCGTAATCAGTTAAACAAATCATTAATCTTCGGAGGTTCGCGTTCCTCGAAACGCGAGTGTGACCCTAATGATCGTTTTAACAGGTTGAATAATTTCAGGCTGAAACTGCTTACAGTCGTTCTAATCGCTCTAGGATTAATACGTCCGAGACAGTCGTCGGGCCGCGATCTGTAAACGCGATCAACGTTTTCCCGGGAAAAAGCGAGCCGAGGCGGGAGTGAAAAATTCTCCGGGTGAAACGCGAGCGGAAAAATATAGGCGCATGCCGGGCGTCGACCTATTGGAATGCGATATATAAATGTAAATGAGCGCCGCTAGTGGTATGTGCAATTAAGAAGTTATGAAATTCTTCCCTGTCGGAACATCCTTCTTTCCGCCCGCGCCGCCGCTATCTGCCTCCCGTCGCCCAATACGTCTTGTTTCTACCATAAAACGCGAGACGCGTCTCCACGAGGGATCGAACGTATTTCTGCTCGCCGCCCGAATAAATTCCCTAGAATTTATTTTTTCCACTCTCCTCACACGTGTCCGCAATTTCTATCACTTCGATCCTCAAAATCATTGACTCGAAAATCGACGAATTTTTAACTTATTTCCAACCGATCCTCCGAGGTATGAAACTGTTTTTCGATCTGTGTGAACCGAAAATGGATTGCGCGACGGACGGGGACGGCGAGGCGAGGATTTCGATTGGCAAGGAACACAATCGGGAATGCGCGAAACTGTTTTGTTTACGGTCTGGCGGCGGAAAATGCGGCAACGCGGGTTGCTGCGGTCGGAGAGGACTCGCGGCAATTTTCGCGAATGGGTCCCGGCGAACCGACGCGACGCACCACCCGATTGGTGACGGTCCCGGAAAGTGTGTCATTGTTCATATTTTTTAGCCAGATTGCGGTTGCTCGTTTGTCGAAGTCGTTTCACGCTATTGTCGTTACCGCGTAATATACTTCGCGGCGCGCGCCACATTTCGCCTCCTCCAATCCGCGGACCTAATGGATTACGTTCCCCCCTCCCCGTCGCGTGGTGCCGTTCCGGGTTAACGTCCCTCCAGACTGACACACCAATTATTGAGTGGAACAATTCAGAAATTGGTATAGAAAATGTATTATTATATAGAATTATAGTGAAATTAGATGGGTGTCAAATTAGGTTAGGTTTTGGGCGGGTTGCCTGTCACAGGGGCACCAGTTACGTGCTTTTTATCAATCCTCGGTCCTCCGAATAGGTTTCAATAGTTGCAAATCTTCAGGATTTCAACAAAAAAAGGTTAGACTAGCTTATTTGAGCCTGTTACATAATATAACAATATTCTAGCTTATATTTCTATAATAATTCCGCTAGCTGCAGGCGGGTTTTCATAAAATATGAGGGAACGTGAGGTGAAACAGTTAGGACCGTGTGAGAGGCGTATTTGGAATGGAACGAGGGCGCCTTGAGCATCGAGGGATGGTGTTTACATCCGGACGTCAATCGAAAATGTATCGGTGACAACGACCGGTGGCGAGAAGCCACTCACGAATTCATGGAACCGGGCGACGGGCAACTCCGGCCGCCTCTGCTTTTATTTTTCCAGGAATTAACGGCCGAGTAATCCGCGCTCGCTTATTCATCAGATATACACCGAGGCCCGCGCATATAAATTGAAAACTCTTTGTAAAGCGAGATTTGAACGACGATCAGATACCGGCCGACCGGCCGGCCCTCTGCGCATTCGCTGGTAATAAATGCCCGACGAAAAATAAGGGGGAAAAAAGTGAAATTAAACGGGCCGGCGTTGGTTTAATGCCTCTTTAGGTAGAAACGCGCCGCGGACACGCGTGAATCGGGTATCGAAAAAACGGAAAAATGAAAATGGAATTGGATCACTGTTACCCGGCCTGGTGGGCGAGTGGACTAATGAACAGCGGGGGAATCCCCGCGTGAAGCGGCCCGGTATTCCGGGATCGATCAGGCGAGTTACAAAATTCGGTGTCGCAGATTAAGGTAGTTGTTGCCCAGTATAAGTCAAAACAAAGCTCAAAACTAAAAATACAAGATTTTTATTTATTAAGAAACCATACATTAAAAATCATTTTTTGTTTTTTTTTTAAACAAGAAAAATGTATATTAAGGATGTTCTGGAGGTATATAAAAATGTTCAGAAATTCTTGAAACGTTAACAAAACATAGTTTTTACTGTATTAAAGCAATTATCAAAGTTTGGGTTCGATTCACTTGATCGTTTAAAAATTGATGATTAACAATTGGACAACTTTAGGCTAGTTTAGCCCTTCAGACAGTAAAAACAGTGGCTAAGTGAATAACGCATAGAAAAAAGCACGTAAAGGCTAGGAAAAAAGATCTCAAAAAGACCCACTAATTTCTTCTGAAAAAATGGCCAAAGCTCAACTTCTGGCTTTGTATTAACACAGTGACTTCGTCTGGATCTTGGCACGTCGAAATAAAATAGAAAGTTGTCTAGAAAATCGATCGAATCCATCCAGACTTGAAGACGTCGGTAACGGATGGACCCGTGGCCATTTTCGTAACGAGCCAGCGGCGGCGCGTCCGGCTCATCTAAGTTGCAAATGGCGCGTCTGGAGGAAAATCAATTTGTTTCCTCGGATCGCGCGGATCGGATCGGCGGCGCCCGGCATTAAAATACATCGTCGGTCCGCTTTTTTCCGCGGTGCCCTACTACCTTTTTTTGTTCATTATATCCCCGGTCGAGTAAACCGGCGCGCCGTGCAAATGTAGCGTGTTCGCCTCGCGCGGGGAGGAAGATAAATGGACGCGGTTACTCAAATCAAACGGTAGTATCCGACCCGCCGCAGGTTACCGTCGCGCCGGCCGCCGCCGCTCCGCGAACAGTGATTTATAATATTTAATGAAACCCGATGATCGCCGCGCAGCGGACCTACTTAGCGCAGAAAGCAACTCGCAAACGAACGCAACTCGCTTCTAGTCGANAAATGAAAATGGAATTGGATCACTGTTACCCGGCCTGGTGGGCGAGTGGACTAATGAACAGCGGGGGAATCCCCGCGTGAAGCGGCCCGGTATTCCGGGGTCGATCAGGCGAGTTACAAAATTCGGTGTCGCAGATTAAGGTAGTTGTTGCCCAGTATAAGTCAAAACAAAGCTCAAAACTAAAAATACAAGATTTTTATTTATTAAGAAACCATACATTAAAAATCATTTTTTGTTTTTTTTTTAAACAAGAAAAATGTATATTAAGGATGTTCTGGAGGTATATAAAAATGTTCAGAAATTCTTGAAACGTTAACAAAACATAGTTTTTACTGTATTAAAGCAATTATCAAAGTTTGGGTTCGATTCACTTGATCGTTTAAAAATTGATGATTAACAATTGGACAACTTTAGGCTAGTTTAGCCCTTCAGACAGTAAAAACAGTGGCTAAGTGAATAACGCATAGAAAAAAGCACGTAAAGGCTAGGAAAAAAGATCTCAAAAAGACCCACTAATTTCTTCTGAAAAAATGGCCAAAGCTCAACTTCTGGCTTTGTATTAACACAGTGACTTCGTCTGGATCTTGGCACGTCGAAATAAAATAGAAAGTTGTCTAGAAAATCGATCGAATCCATCCAGACTTGAAGACGTCGGTAACGGATGGACCCGTGGCCATTTTCGTAACGAGCCAGCGGCGGCGCGTCCGGCTCATCTAAGTTGCAAATGGCGCGTCTGGAGGAAAATCAATTTGTTTCCTCGGATCGCGCGGATCGGATCGGCGGCGCCCGGCATTAAAATACATCGTCGGTCCGCTTTTTTCCGCGGTGCCCTACTACCTTTTTTTGTTCATTATATCCCCGGTCGAGTAAACCGGCGCGCCGTGCAAATGTAGCGTGTTCGCCTCGCGCGGGGAGGAAGATAAATGGACGCGGTTACTCAAATCAAACGGTAGTATCCGACCCGCCGCAGGTTACCGTCGCGCCGGCCGCCGCCGCTCCGCGAACAGTGATTTATAATATTTAATGAAACCCGATGATCGCCGCGCAGCGGACCTACTTAGCGCAGAAAGCAACTCGCAAACGAACGCAACTCGCTTCTAGTCGATTAAAACCATTTACAAGACGAATAAAAAAAGGGTATATTTCTAAAAAGAATGTTTGTTGAGGACAAAAATGGCGAAATGGTTTGGGTGACACGACTGTGACATGAAGCATAGGTATGTTTTAAAAGAATGACCCTATTATGGTCTGCCAAGTTAGTATGACTTCTGTACTAGCTGTTAAAGTAGGGAAAACGAGTTGGCCATTTGTGAGTCTTAGCAAGATTGACTTCCCACATGTCCTGTAGGTCAGAATTGTCTTGAGTACCTGAACACCTGATCCACCCTCCCAAGATTGACACAATAATTCTAATACAGCAGTTCACAGACCGTGAACATCCCCGTTGGACCATTCTGCGTATTCTTACAACGTCTCGTTCCGCAATTTGCAACGTGAGACCGGACGCGGACGTGCGTACATCCGAGTGGATGTATTTTCAGCGCGTAACATGCGGGCTCGCCACAGTCCTCTCTCAGGCAGCGTGCGCAACGGTGCACGAGAATGTAGCTAAACAAACGATACGCTCCCCGGGATCACCCTAAGTGTTTGCGCAAGTAGTTCCCCGGTATTATGACGCAGTTGGCATGGTACGTCGTCGTGTGTCAACCGTAGCCGAAATTAGGGTACCGGCCGGGCATTGTTGTTGCTGTTAATTAATAAACCCTCCCTGCAGCCGCGAGGACTCGTTCCCAACGTCCCCGCTAAGAATTTCAACGAATTCACATGTTAATACATTTCGTTTAAACAATCTCACCGAGATTCAGGCTTATTTGTCAGATCAGCTGGTCTTGATGCCAAATTAGTGGACGAAATGTAGGAAATAAGGAAATTGGTGCCATTTTTGTGACATTCTGCGTAATTATTATTAGACGGCCATAAAAATGGAAGCTTGTTAAAGAATGGAATGGCAGGAAGTCAGGAGGGTCAGAGGTAGAGCTTCGGATCCACTTTTTCCTTGATAATCGAACCCCTCCCCTGTAGGCATCCGTTCTTAACGAGGAGCCACCCCCGCAAGTTTGCCGATAGGGCCAATCGGCCGGTAATAAACCTCTGTCCCCCTTAGGTAAAACTTATATCATATCCCGGCCGATTAACTCCGTCCACGAATCAAGCGTCAAGGGGTGGATCGTTGACCCCGTGACCCACAGCCGAGCGTACGCCCGGCCGATCCTATTGATTCGACCCCTATCCCTGACGGCACCCATCAATTCCTGTTTTTCATCGACTTTAAACTACGCACTGCGTGAATTCTTAAGGACGTTCTGGAGATACAATCTTAAAAACTGTTAAAATACTTGAAATTTCTATAATTTTTAAACGATGAAGTGAATCGAACCCAAACTTTGATAATTCCTTTAATATAGTAAAAAATATGTTTTGTTAACGTTTCAAGAGTTTCTAAACGTTATTTTATACCTCCAGAACATCCTTAAGTGGACACGGCCATTTTTTATTTACTTTTGTAATAATCATTGTAGTATTTGACGCGAAAACAATGAGAATCGTTCGTTTAAATAACAGGACGTTTAAAACACTAATCAATACGATATTAATAGTGGTTGAAATAATAATTACCGCGGCGTATTCACGTTCCTTTCGTAATTACCGGTAATTAGCCGGATCGATGACGGCGATCGATCACGCCGTCGGCGCACGTGGCCGCGGCGACAATCACCGATTCTCATTAAGAGAATTACCGCTAGCGAAAGTTTCATAATCGACAGAGAGGGAGTGGGTCGGGGATAAACGATCGGTGATTCTTATTTTCGAAGAGTAATTACGCCGACCGGGTAGAATCGATTCGTCGTAACCGCGTTATATCTCGTTAATTGCGGTCCGGTCGCAGGAATAAACCGGCGAATCGAGTACGGCCCATTGTCTTTACGATCTCGTCCGCCTAATCGCAAGAGAGAGGTCTCTCCCTCTCGTTATCCGGTGCCATTATGCAACGTTCTAATTTCATGACTCGATGATAATTTCAATCTGTGTTACGAGAGCCCGACACGTGACAGCCGTCGATAATTCCTATCAGGTTGGCAAATTGGCCCCCCGGCGAGTCTTCAGCTCTTTCGCTGAGGACAAAGGAGCCCCGATTCAGGTTAAATCCGTATTGCGCGTTATAATTTATACCTGCCGGAGTCTATAATTCCGAGCGATCGCTTATGAACGGCAATCATCATCAGCATCCGCGATTCCGCACGGGATGCGGCGAAACTAATGTCTCCGACTTGGGAGGAACGACAAAACGGAGCGCGAGATTTAATCGGGATTAGCGCGGTGAGCGATGAAAACTGATTTGTAACAAGCCTCCATTTTTCACTACCATTTACGTACTACGTAGCATAAATTGATTAGAAGACTGGTGGAAATATGGGATTGCGTCAATCAACTCTAGAGGTCCGGTTCTAATGAAAGGCCCATGTGGCCATTTTTGTTAGCAATTGGTTATTTCATGGACTGTGGACTAAATCGAAGTGGGGGACATGTAGTTCTAGTATCTGCGTCATCGTTTTACATTAGATCCACGGGACACGCCTAATCCCGCAGACTGATGCCGCGGCAGTTTCCAAGCTTTTCCCCGTTTATAAACCGAATCCCATCCGGCTCAGCTATTGCTGCCTGTACAGGGAACGACGACGATCGACTTTCATAATGGACCCTCCTTACGAGGCTACAATATGAATATTCTCAGCTTAATGAAACTCCATACGTGAACACTGTGTGTAACGAACTTCTGGGATACAGAACTTCCGGAAGTGGTTAATAATTAAAAAGTCCATAGGAGGATTAGAGTCGAGTTGAAGGATTCTCCGTAGACGAGGCAGAGTCTACATAATTAACTCTACTTCTAGTTTCCTCTCACTTTTTCCAGCACGAAACGAAGGAACAGGTCGGTTATGGGGTATTAGTGTCCCAGTTCAATCTGCGAATTTATTTCACGTAATACAGCATCAGAGGGACGTAGTTTCGGGCATCTTTTCATTTCCTGGTAGCAGCTAAATCCGGCGTTAATAGTCGGAACCGGCACGGTTCCTCGTTTTTCTAATTACCGCGATAGCGCTTATGGGGCAACAAAATCTCATTTTCTCGTGGCCCGCCAGCCGCGGCTAATTAAAATTTCTGTTTACACTGACCGTCGCCGTAGCGCTAGCTTGATGTGTCACTTTGCGCGACGTTAACCGTGTGACGGGGCTCAGGATTTTAATAAATGAAATCTGAAACCCGATGAGTCTTCGTCCATTATAGCCATTGAATTTTCTTAAGGATGTTCTGGAGGTATAAAAAAAAATATGCATCATAAATAGTCTTCATTGCCAATATATTGACGAATTTCGAATCTTATGTACTTTTGTCTCCGATTGTACCACCAGAACATCCTTAAGGTTCCACAGGAGTCTATAAATTAATCCTTCCTTATCGACTGCTTAACCTAACCTACTTCATCTTTTCTCGAATGAAAACTTGCCACCATGGCTGCCAACCATAATTATTGAAGCCTAACCTGATTACACCTTGTCAGGACTTTCAAGGATCCTGAAGACGCCTATCACAGAATCTTGTACTCAGACATTAGCAAGACGTTTCCACGTGATGCGATTGGACGGTCATCGAATTCCTGAGGCCCTATAACCGAGTATGTCTGGGCGAAATCAGTTTTGTGCGATGGTAGTTCTGAAAAATAGAGTTTAGACGGGAAAACAAGCTTAGGTTCCACGCAGGGTCCGTTTGTTCCTTTTCCGTAGATTAGATTGTGCGCGGGTGCGTCTCGCCCCCGGGCTCCGAGATAACAATGGTGGGGGGTTGGGGGGATTTCTTATCCGAGCGGGCGGTGATAGGCGGGGGCCGGGATCAATGGAACTACATAAAG
>SMSR01008424.1:0-10889 GCA_019453355.1 Ceratina japonica
CAAATCATCGTGATTTTCGTGATCGCTCTTCATTGGTGAATAGTAGACTGTGAAAATGGTGTGAATTTGTGAACTACCTTCAAAATGAACTACGATATTATAAATATACGAGATGGAACGAAGGGACAAGTCAATATTATTTGACAATATTAACAATATATTAATATTGTAAGAGTGAATCTATAATTCTGATTTCACAATTAATACAATTCCATAACAATTAATGTCATTACGATTAAAATTAAATATTGGGGATGTAATAAAGAAAGATACAACTATATCAGTACATAAATTCGCTAATGTACAATATACATGCATATAATACATATGGAAGTAGAAGCTATAATTTCTTTATGGATTTCTTTATTTTTTATTAATGTTTAAAACTACAAGAAAATTATTGAATCTGTTAATTTCTAAAGGAAGAAACGGAATGGCATGAGAGCATGCCCAATCTATGACCGTAGCAGACAATCGCTCGGACCTTGAGAAAGATGTTATGGGGAAATCATGTTGACCCTTGGGTCAGGGTTAGAGTGATTCCATCTGAGAATATTGTTAGATGTATCCTCCTTAAAAGTTTTTCATATAATTATGCATAGCTTTTTATTATTTCATTAGATATCCAAAAATTTAGTGCCATTTTACTCTACAATTATAATTAGAAATAATACAATTATAATAGAAAATTATCGAATCTGTTGATTTCTAAAGGAAGAAACGGAATGGCATTCGAGCAAGTCCAATCAATGACCGTAGCAGACAATCGTTCGGACCTTAAGTGAGCCATCAATTATCGCCAAGCGATACTGCGAACTGAAAGCTCGTTTAAGGAAGCCCGCGACGTCGTTTACGCGGTTCTCCGTGGCAGCTAGTCCCGATGCACCAGGAGGCGGCGCGGTTCGCGTACGTGCAACGTCGTGCGACTACCTACCTGTCGAGAAGTCGGGGACCCATTGGCCACCGCAATGACCAATCATCATTTGACATTCTTTCACCTTGCGCTGGTAGCGTGTGCGGTAAACCACAACTGGAAGCAAACTCCGCAGCCGAGATGCCGTCGCGTCGCGTCTGCATAGAAAAAGAGACGGCGGCGTTGAACAGGCCTCGTGCTTAGACAAGCAGAGAAGCTTCCGTGTTCCGAGTCTCCTTCTGTATCTTCAAAATTTTAAGTATATAACGAATGCGACACGCGCGGCGAGTTTCGATCGGTATGACGCGTGTATTTACAGAATTGAGACGGTCCGAAAAAGTATGTTACGCGCGCGGCAAGCATTTTGTTTGCTACAATTCGTCGGATGCCGCGGATTCCCAGCGTAAGCAGATTTCCTGTAACACGGTATGCGTATGGGTGTGTCCCTTTCCATTTCGCGAGTGCCTTTCGCCAACGCGCGTCACGCAACTCGGAGGAATGCCACGCCGGTGGCTGCCGATCTCCTTCCCGAGTCGAATCCTGCCGGCGCGACGCGATGCTCGCGCTCGGAATTTCATTGATCGGCTTGGCTGCCTATCGTCCGAGGATCGTATACCGACCTCCAAAACCCGACGACGCCCCGGCCATTTAAAACTGGAAACTCTAGACCACTACCGGTTACGCGGCGCCTTTTCAATGAAATGAAAATCGCCTGATTAATTTATCACCTACGAGAGAGTCCACTTTCAGAGTCTACAGGCTTGCCGCATAGCTTCTGGAGTAGCTCATCGCTATCCGCCGCGGCGGCGGCGTTGTGCAATCTTCATTCAGTGATCTATTAATAGTCCACGCTGGCTTCATTCATAATCCGAGACGTAAACATAATTCAGGTTGAATTAAGCTCGGAGAACATCTTTGTAAAATCTCTTCGGTCAAATGATTGATTAGCAATTTCATTAAATCCTCTCTATATAATTCCCGGCGAATTAAGTCCTGACCTCTGGCATCCTCTAATTTACGTGATCGTTAACGGGTAGTACAAATTTACTTAGAAACCCTACTGTTCCTCGCAGCGAGGGATCAACTCTTAATCCCTGCGGCTCCCATGCAATATACCGAACGAATCGCATAACCCACCGCGTGCTTAGGATACTTCTAGCGATCTTAAACGCCGGTCGCTTACGCTGCCTTCACAATATGCACGATACTCTACTAATATTGTCTCTTCATCTTTGCTTCTCTAAAATAAACACTACCTTATACGAAGTATTAGTCTAGCCGAGTCGAAAAAACAATTATGGTTTTGAACCTATTTATCCTACAGGGGGATATGGAGGTCGAAATCATATCTTGAGCATAAGAATATAAGAGTAAATTTAACTCTAATTTGAACCTATGTCTAGTCGTTATGTCCGCTTATAAAGGATACCCAGTAAGCAAGAAATCATTGCCACAAGGTTACTATAATATTTTTCAGTAACATGATAATATTATAAAGTATGTAGTTTTTAATGTTGCGTGCAACTTCATTATGAAGTAATATTATTAAGTAATATTTTAAAAATATTTATAAAACGTTATGTTGCAACGTTTATATAATTTACATAAAATCAATATTTTACAAGGTTGATCTAACATTTCTTGTTTACTGGGTATAGATCTAAAATAGAGCTTATCAAATATAATTAAGTCCATCAAGTCATTACTTCAAGAGTTTAGGAAAAGATCGTGTAGGTTCATACTAGAGATGGCGTTCGAAATCACTAACTGTGATTTATCACAGTGATCGTAAAATCACGATCACACCTCGTGATTATATAAAATCACGACCGTGATCGCAATTTTTCATATCGAGTGGACTCACTATATAACATCCATATTTCGTGTTCATATCTACGATGCAAAGGTAACTTTTGAATTTAAAAAAGACATTTTCAATATGATTTTAAACTAATTACATTATGTTACATTTGTAGTTTTAAACATTAATAAAAAATAAAGAAATCCATAAAGAAATTATTCCTTCTACTTCCATATGTACTATATGCATGTATATTATACATTAGCGAATTTATGTATTGGTATAGTTGTATCTTTCTTTATTACATCCCCAATATTTAATTTTAATCGTGATGACATTAATTGTTATGGAATTGTATTAATTGTGAAATTAGAATTATAGATTCACTCTTGCAATATTAATATATTGTTAATATTGTCAAATAATATTGACTTGTCCCTGCGTTCCATCTCGTAATATTTATAATACCGTAGTTCATTTCGCAGGTAGTTCACAAATTCACGCCATTTTCACAGACTACTATCCACCAATGAAGAGCGATCAGGAAAATCACGATGATTTGGAACGCACGTGATCAAATCACTCGTGATCCAAAAGTAGCAGTTCTAGCCATCACTAGTTCATACTAGTATTTATGAAACCTAACATTGTACTCAAAAGTCCATTGGCTGGCAACACTTGAAAACATGTGCACTGAGAGGACCCCATGATACCTACGTTTTTTTGGCTCATATTGTAAATCAAGAATCTCTTTTACGTTCACCCAATTTACGGCGAAATTATTATTATCTTTCTTTAACAATTTTTGTAAACAAATAACACAAATTATCACTTTGTTGCTGTATAAAAAAAGATTCTATTATATAAATTAGATTGTTTTAGAGCCTTTTTTAAAATTTATGATAGGAAGTATAAGAATAAAGAGAATAATTAATTTCAGATGCATATCAGATTCAAATGCGCATAGTTTGTAAAATAATTTTATATAACACAGGAAATATTTCAGAGGATCCTAAAAATTCTTAATCTTAAATAGGCTTTAGGTTCCCATCTCTTGCTTGGAGAACTAAATTCTAACTACTTTCGTGAACGAACTGAAGGTTCTTAAGACCTAAAATATAATTTGAGATTTTTTTAGGGACTTATAGGTTCTGATTAGAGTGATATCAAATATTAAGTTCTGAGATAACACTACTAGATCTACCTTTTAGATCTAATAAACCTAAACTGGAGTACATTTAGGTTTAGAAGATTCAAATTATAGTTAAATTTTCGACTCGGGTAACTCTCATTTTTTTTTAAAAAGGACAATTTCTAAACTGTTTTTCGATACGATATACGTATCTCAATGCTTGAGGAGACACCGAGGGTTGTTGACTCCGCCGGTACTCGCTTTTACGCACGACCGGTAGAGGAAAAAAGTCGGAGCTTAGGCATTGAACGTCAGCTGCAGACTGATTCCACGGTAGCACACGCCAGACCAGTTCAGCGAATTGAGCAGGGCTGCACTTGCCATATCTCGCCGCAAGAACGTCCTACGCAGACATTTTCCTGCCTATTACGGAGCGGACGGCCGGATCTCGGCACCCGCGGGCAAACAACTGTTCAATGAAATTCTCCGACTCGCGCGGGGACGATCCTCGCAGCGCGCGGATTCCGCTTCCGTTCAGCTGCAATTAAGTCCACTCGCACACGGCTCCGCGTTTTTATTACATACAATCGGCGAATCATAATCGCGTATAATAATGCGGGCCTTAAATGTTTACGACTAACAGAAGCGGTTGTAGATCTGAATGCAATTCAGCGTCGGAATCTCTAATAACTTTTGCTGAATCGCATAATGGGAGGAATAATCGTTTGGTTTTTGAATAATGGATAACACTCGTATGATGTATGGTTTCAATTATCTGTGACATGCCTCCGGTCTGGTGGCCGGCGCGGATTAGAAAGTGTCGCGTGCTTTCGTCCGGTCTCTCTCGCCGGTGGACGACGATATCTCGGGATAGGATCTCCGGTCCTGGCGGCTCGCCAGGAATGGAAGGATCTCCTGAGGCGCTGGCCAATTCCCCGAGGGGCTGTTTTGCGGTGGATAGCCTTTGCCGGGTGAAAATTATACAAACTCGCCCTTGTTACCTCGAACCGTCCTGCGATAGGCGACGCAGCTGCGTGCGAACCGCTTTTCATTTGAAATTTCTTCTCCCGGACGGATCGACTTCCACGTGTAAAGACTTGACAAATTAACGTCGACAGGATTCTTCTCGTATAATAAATACTCCAATAGAATTTTTCTTCTTATATTTTTCTTGCCGACGACGTGACGTACAACAAGCTTTCGAAACGGAGTCGAGTCGCGTTTAATTAAGAAACAATCAGGACGAATTTTGGAGCGTCCGAAGGTAAGACGGAAACGAGGCTGAAGGGGATTCGGAACTTTCATTTAAGCGCACCGCGAAAAAGAAGCGAACGAGACTCTCAAGGATTTCTCCGGTGGCGAAGGGAGGCGCCCCATNAATTTTGTAAACGTATTGGCAAAATTTTGCTGTGTTACTTTCCAACATTTTGCTAAATGTGCTCTAGCGGAATATGTCCAATATGTGGCATATATATTGGCCATGCGATTGGCCTATATTTTGCCAAAATATTGGCCATTGTTACAATTTTTAAGCGGGTTGCTATTGTCGTTGCCAATCAGTTGTTGACGAGACTCCAAAGAAGACAGACGCGTTAAATTCNGTTTTTGAATAATGGATAACACTCGTATGATGTATGGTTTCAATTATCTGTGACATGCCTCCGGTCTGGTGGCCGGCGCGGATTAGAAAGTGTCGCGTGCTTTCGTCCGGTCTCTCTCGCCGGTGGACGACGATATCTCGGGATAGGATCTCCGGTCCTGGCGGCTCGCCAGGAATGGAAGGATCTCCTGAGGCGCTGGCCAATTCCCCGAGGGGCTGTTTTGCGGTGGATAGCCTTTGCCGGGTGAAAATTATACAAACTCGCCCTTGTTACCTCGAACCGTCCTGCGATAGGCGACGCAGCTGCGTGCGAACCGCTTTTCATTTGAAATTTCTTCTCCCGGACGGATCGACTTCCACGTGTAAAGACTTGACAAATTAACGTCGACAGGATTCTTCTCGTATAATAAATACTCCAATAGAATTTTTCTTCTTATATTTTTCTTGCCGACGACGACGTGACGTACAATAAGTTTTCGAAACGGAGTCGAGTCGCGTTTAATTAAGAAACAATCAGGACGAATTTTGGAGCGTCCGAAGGTAAGACGGAAACGAGGCTGAAGGGGATTCGGAACTTTCATTTAAGCGCACCGCGAAAAAGAAGCGAACGAGACTCTCAAGGATTTCTCCGGTGGCGAAGGGAGGCGCCCCATTGGCGTAGACTCAGACAAAATTCTTATTAGATCCTCTCAATCACAACGTATTCGCCGTAAACAATTTCCGATCAATTTAACCAACGACTCGCGACGGCTTGGTTTTGTTCGTTTTGTATCGAAATGACAGTGTACCGAGTAATTGCTAATTAAAAGGAGTGATGAAAGTGAATCAGGAAGATTTTTGCCCATGACGTTTCTCCTCCTTCTCTCCGTCCGTCCGTTCCCCCTTCGTTTCTTTTTTCATATCCGACGTGTCCTCTTCTTCCCCTTTTTTCTTCGCTCTCCTACCTGCCTTTTTGGTCCGGTTTCGTGCTCCCCCCGTTCCCCGCCAGATCCCCGCAGACGTCGCTGGCAAGAAATACGTCGTAATGATATTAAAAGGAGCAACGCGTTCCCTCGCAGCCCGGGCATCATGCAATAATGTTATATCGGCTGGAAACGTCTGCCGGTTTTCTTCTATTTTCGATATCCGCGTGGAACAGGTGCGCTGCTAAGCGGTCCGATCCGAGATCCACGAGACCGTGTCCATTTCTCTCCCGTGATACAGATTTTCATGCTCAAGGCCGGGCGAAGATCGCGTTGCCGTAGGTCGTTGAACCGTTTTCCACGCTCGCCGCCTGCCGTCTCATGGCCGCACCACCGCCTGCCTTTTAATATTTCCTTCATCCTGATACGTAATCACAAACAAAATCAGAATCGTCAACGTAGAGGATCAAAATATATTTAAAAAAATTATAAACTATAATTCGTATGAATTCGTATGAATTCGTATGATAGAATTATACGTCCTTCCTAATTTCTCTTTTCTAATATCTTTCATAATACCTTTCCTAATTGTGGGATCTTAGAGAAAAGGAGCGTGAGATCTTAGAGAAAAGGCCAATCCCGAATCTTGCGAAGATACGCGGTTTACGACTGACAGTTGTTGTTGCTATTGTCGTTGCCAATCAGTTGTTGACGAGACTCCAAAGAAGACAGACGCGTTAAGGAGGCTCATCCGGTTAAGGAATTAACAGATAGATCTCCAAAAAAAAATTTGATAGTCTATAACAGTATACCAGGATACCTCAAAAAAATTTTTAAGTCATTTGGATACCTTAATGATGAGATATCAATATAAATATTTTTTACAATTTTACATGTAGTCATATGGAAAAGAGTGATTTCCTAGACTTTTATCACTAATTTATTAGGTATTGACAGACAGTTTTGAATGAAACTTATGTCGTATTAAAGAGAAACATTTAACGAATATTTTAATTGCAAATTTAGGTAGATTGGGTGACTATGAATCGAGAAATGTATGAATACAACAAAGGAAATGTGCATAATTTCAGCAGTAGATAACCTACGTTATTAACATGTACGCTAGTCAAGCGAGCTCCCCTTTTCTATAATTTGCATTTGACTTGCTATGTACCAGATGAACCTCCTTAAGGAGAAGTCTAGGAAATCACTCTTTTCCATATGACTACATGTAAAATTGTAAAAAATATTTATATTAATATCTCATCCTTAAGGTATCCAAATGACTTAAAAATTCTTTTGAGGTATCCTGATATACTGTTATAGACTATCAAACTTTTTTTTGGAGATCTATCTGTTAATTCTTTAACCGGATGAACCTCCTTAAATTCTTTCCCCTTTTGTAGAATAAAATTCGATTGCCCTCCAAGGCGTCGCTCTTTAATCGCGTAAACTCGATTTCATCCTGCTTTCCGCATTATCGATCCCAAATAATTTCTAATAAAAAAAACAATTAGCAACTTCCAAATTTTATTATTCGTGAACAAATCATTTAAAAACAATTATTTCTCTTCTCGTATAAAAAAATTCCATTGTGTAACGTCACTTTCTATTTCTGACTCGATTCGTTAACCAGAGGAAGCTTCTTCGCTCCTGATCGTTTCCGCGAGTGCAACAGGGTGTAGTGCGAAGCACTCCCTCTCGTTCCGGCTCGAAAAGTCGGCAGGGAAGAAGACAGGGCGTGGTCGCGATCTCCCGCGCCGCGGAACGCGTTTATTTGATCGAGAAATTTCTCTCCGTGGCCCCCCTTCCCCGATCGCGACGAACATGACCCTATCCTTCTCCCCCTCGCGGCGATCGCCTCCTCCCCCCGGTCCCCCCAGCCGCCCCTCGCCCGTTCCGTCACCCCGTTCGTTTCCTTTCTTTTTCACCGGACTGTCTCTCCGCCTTTCCGTCCTCGTCTCTCGCACAACGCCGCCCGAGATATCTCGCTTTTCCTTCCTCTCCGTTCCACCCTGTCCCTGACGTTCAAACGGAGGCTCCTCCGCTCCGCGGTTCTTTTTCGTCCTGTTCGCCAGCGCGAGGGCTAAATAGGAACGGTCGTGCGTGCGTCCTTACTCGAGAGGCGCGTCACGCGCAACAGGACTCCGGTCGGGCGCGGAAAAACAGCCACCCTTCCGCTTTGCCGTACAGTTTCGTAGCAGGAAGGTCAAACTGGCCGGAGTATGTCTGATCAGACGATAAAACATTGTACTTGCAAAGAGATAAAAAATAATGATAAGAAAGTAGATACCGATTTCAATCATTTTTAATCTCTGTTTCTTTATACATCCGGTTGTATTGAATCGTTTGTAAGGAAATCTCAAACACGAGAATGTAACTCTTTGAAGCACCTACGTGCACGTAGATAAATTGTAGCCGTGCGCAAACTATCAGTAGACCGTTGTTCAGGGCAGCGTATATTATAGCTCCGCGTACGCCTCGTTATCAGCAGTCGAACGGGCCGCGAGTTTCTATCGCTTCTCTTTTAATGTAGATTAATTTCATTCCCGGAGGCGAAGTATTTGCCGAGCATTGGCGCCACATCCGCCACGCCCTGTAATTACGGCCGCTGACGCCGGCACCACACTCGTTAGGCGGTCCCCGAGTTAAAAACCACCCGGACGTCTCTCTCTCACCCCAATTAAGCCGGAACATCCGGGAACATTGCGTGCACCACGGGGAGAAATCATTCCCCCCCTTTTTTTTTCTCCATCGAGCTACCATAAGTATTTAAAAAAAATTAGACGATCTCATTACGTCGAGGAAACATCCTTACGTCTGTTCGAGTGCGGTAAATAAACTAACGTTTATATTAACAGGTCGAAGATGTTTATCAGCGAGTGGTCTTTATTAGAGACTAATAGTAAGGGAGATGTAATAGTGAACCTGTTACGAACTTTCATAAATTGATATGTTGGGTTGTTCGGAAACTTCGTGCCAATTTTTAGTAGATGGATTAGAGTAGAATTGAGAATATTAGAATAGTTGTAGACAAATGAGATGTTTTTTTGGTTTAAAATACGAGTCTTTAAGCATTTTTAGGAAAAGTCATTATTCATTAAGATTATGACAATATTTAATAAAGTAGGTGTCACAAAGTGGAGCAAAAGTTGTAGTTATTACGTTTTCGACTTTAAGTAATTTTATTCCAAAGAGTGATTGTTGTCAAGGCTAATAGGCAGGAGATGTTACGAACTTTCGTAAATTGATATATTGGGTTGTTCGCAAAGTTCGTGTCGATTTTTAGTAAATGGATTAAAGTAGAGCTCTGAGTATGTTAGAATAGTCGAAGACAAATGAGATGTTCATTTGTTTTAAAACATGATTCTTTAGACATCTTTAGAAAAAGTCATTATTCATTAAGATTATGACGATATTTAATAAAGTAGGTGTCACAAAATGGAACAAAAGTTATAGTTACTACGTTTTCGACTTTAAGTAATTTTATTCCAAAGAGTGATTGTTCTCAAGATTAGTAGGCAGGAGATGTGTAATAGTGAACCTGTTACTCACGAACTTCCATAAGTTGATGTATTCGATTGTTCGGAAAGTTTGTGCCGATTTTTAGTAGATGGATTAATCGAAATTTATTTAGAACATTAGAATAATCGAAAACAAATGAGATGTTTATTTGCTTTAAAACATGATTCTTTAGGCATCTTTAGAAAAAGTCATTATTCATAAAGATTATGACGATATTTAATAAAGTAAGTGGAACAAAGTGGAGCAAAAGTTGTAGTTACTACGTTTACGACTTTAAGTAATTTTATTCCAAAGAGTGATTGTTCTCAAGATTAATAGGCAGGAGATGTGTAATAGTGAACCTGTTACTCACGAACTTCCATAAGTTGACGTATTGGATTGTTCGGAAAGTTTGTGCCGATTTTTAGTAGATGGATTAGATGGATTAATCGAAATTTATTTAGAACATTAGAATAATCGAAAACAAATGAGATGTTCATTTGCTTTAAAACATGATTCTTTAGGCATCTTTAGAAAATGTCATTATTCATTAAGATTATGACGATATTTAATAAAGTAGGTGTCACAAAGTGGAACAAAAATCGTAGTTACTTGGACTTTAAGTAATTTTATTCCAAAGATTGATTGTTGTGAATAGAATAAGGACGAGGGCACCACGCAATGTACAGGTATCTCAAATGATTTTGGACCAATCGTGGCGCCATGTGCAATTGGCCCAAAATCGTTTGAGGTACCTGTATGTATTTTAAACTACACTTGCAGTCCTGACAGAGTAGGGCCATTTCGCGCAGCTCGAAAGGTGGTAGGAATTGTAGCGATCGTCTTAGACCAAAAGTCAGTATCGGCAACGAATGGGATTGCATTAGTAAATGGTAAACGGGAGGGGAATCCATAGAACAATAAAAAACTGAACTGTGCCCAGTCCTATTCTTTCGGGACGGCAAGTACAGAAACCAAAACGAATTTTGTCTTGAGTCTTCGAGAAGTAAGCACGTAAAATTGAATTTCTTGAACGT
>SMSR01008424.1:11499-51669 GCA_019453355.1 Ceratina japonica
GAACAAATCATTTAAAAACAATTATTTCTCTTCTCGTATAAAAAAATTCCATTGTGTAACGTCACTTTCTATTTCTGACTCGATTCGTTAACCAGAGGAAGCTTCTTCGCTCCTGATCGTTTCCGCGAGTGCAACAGGGTGTAGTGCGAAGCACTCCCTCTCGTTCCGGCTCGAAAAGTCGGCAGGGAAGAAGACAGGGCGTGGTCGCGATCTCCCGCGCCGCGGAACGCGTTTATTTGATCGAGAAATTTCTCTCCGTGGCCCCCCTTCCCCGATCGCGACGAACATGACCCTATCCTTCTCCCCCTCGCGGCGATCGCCTCCTCCCCCCGGTCCCCCCAGCCGCCCCTCGCCCGTTCCGTCACCCCGTTCGTTTCCTTTCTTTTTCACCGGACTGTCTCTCCGCCTTTCCGTCCTCGTCTCTCGCACAACGCCGCCCGAGATATCTCGCTTTTCCTTCCTCTCCGTTCCACCCTGTCCCTGACGTTCAAACGGAGGCTCCTCCGCTCCGCGGTTCTTTTTCGTCCTGTTCGCCAGCGCGAGGGCTAAATAGGAACGGTCGTGCGTGCGTCCTTACTCGAGAGGCGCGTCACGCGCAACAGGACTCCGGTCGGGCGCGGAAAAACAGCCACCCTTCCGCTTTGCCGTACAGTTTCGTAGCAGGAAGGTCAAACTGGCCGGAGTATGTCTGATCAGACGATAAAACATTGTACTTGCAAAGAGATAAAAAATAATGATAAGAAAGTAGATACCGATTTCAATCATTTTTAATCTCTGTTTCTTTATACATCCGGTTGTATTGAATCGTTTGTAAGGAAATCTCAAACACGAGAATGTAACTCTTTGAAGCACCTACGTGCGCGTAGATAAATTGTAGCCGTGCGCAAACTATCAGTAGACCGTTGTTCAGGGCAGCGTATATTATAGCTCCGCGTTCGCCTCGTTATCAGCAGTCGAACGGGCCGCGAGTTTCTATCGCTTCTCTTTTAATGTAGATTAATTTCATTCCCGGAGGCGAAGTATTTGCCGAGCATTGGCGCCACATCCGCCACGCCCTGTAATTACGGCCGCTGACGCCGGCACCACACTCGTTAGGCGGTCCCCGAGTTAAAAACCACCCGGACGTCTCTCTCTCACCCCAATTAAGCCGGAACATCCGGGAACATTGCGTGCACCACGGGCAGAAATCATTCCCCCCCTTTTTTTTTCTCCATCGAGCTACCATAAGTATTTAAAAAAAATTAGACGATCTCATTACGTCGAGGAAACATCCTTACGTCTGTTCGAGTGCGGTAAATAAACTAACGTTTATATTAACAGGTCGAAGATGTTTATCAGCGAGTGGTCTTTATTAGAGACTAATAGTAAGGGAGATGTAATAGTGAACCTGTTACGAACTTTCATAAATTGATATGTTGGGTTGTTCGGAAACTTCGTGCCAATTTTTAGTAGATGGATTAGAGTAGAATTGAGAATATTAGAATAGTTGTAGACAAATGAGATGTTTTTTTGGTTTAAAATACGAGTCTTTAAGCATTTTTAGGAAAAGTCATTATTCATTAAGATTATGACAATATTTAATAAAGTAGGTGTCACAAAGTGGAGCAAAAGTTGTAGTTATTACGTTTTCGACTTTAAGTAATTTTATTCCAAAGAGTGATTGTTGTCAAGGCTAATAGGCAGGAGATGTTACGAACTTTCGTAAATTGATATATTGGGTTGTTCGCAAAGTTCGTGTCGATTTTTAGTAAATGGATTAAAGTAGAGCTCTGAGTATGTTAGAATAGTCGAAGACAAATGAGATGTTCATTTGTTTTAAAACATGATTCTTTAGACATCTTTAGAAAAAGTCATTATTCATTAAGATTATGACGATATTTAATAAAGTAGGTGTCACAAAATGGAACAAAAGTTATAGTTACTACGTTTTCGACTTTAAGTAATTTTATTCCAAAGAGTGATTGTTCTCAAGATTAGTAGGCAGGAGATGTGTAATAGTGAACCTGTTACTCACGAACTTCCATAAGTTGATGTATTCGATTGTTCGGAAAGTTTGTGCCGATTTTTAGTAGATGGATTAATCGAAATTTATTTAGAACATTAGAATAATCGAAAACAAATGAGATGTTTATTTGCTTTAAAACATGATTCTTTAGGCATCTTTAGAAAAAGTCATTATTCATAAAGATTATGACGATATTTAATAAAGTAAGTGGAACAAAGTGGAGCAAAAGTTGTAGTTACTACGTTTACGACTTTAAGTAATTTTATTCCAAAGAGTGATTGTTCTCAAGATTAATAGGCAGGAGATGTGTAATAGTGAACCTGTTACTCACGAACTTCCATAAGTTGACGTATTGGATTGTTCGGAAAGTTTGTGCCGATTTTTAGTAGATGGATTAGATGGATTAATCGAAATTTATTTAGAACATTAGAATAATCGAAAACAAATGAGATGTTCATTTGCTTTAAAACATGATTCTTTAGGCATCTTTAGAAAATGTCATTATTCATTAAGATTATGACGATATTTAATAAAGTAGGTGTCACAAAGTGGAACAAAAATCGTAGTTACTTGGACTTTAAGTAATTTTATTCCAAAGATTGATTGTTGTGAATAGAATAAGGACGAGGGCACCACGCAATGTACAGGTATCTCAAATGATTTTGGACCAATCGTGGCGCCATGTGCAATTGGCCCAAAATCGTTTGAGGTACCTGTATGTATTTTAAACTACACTTGCAGTCCTGACAGAGTAGGGCCATTTCGCGCAGCTCGAAAGGTGGTAGGAATTGTAGCGATCGTCTTAGACCAAAAGTCAGTATCGGCAACGAATGGGATTGCATTAGTAAATGGTAAACGGGAGGGGAATCCATAGAACAATAAAAAACTGAACTGTGCCCAGTCCTATTCTTTCGGGACGGCAAGTACAGAAACCAAAACGAATTTTGTCTTGAGTCTTCGAGAAGTAAGCACGTAAAATTGAATTTCTTGAACGTCTGTTTTACATTATTTTTAGGAATACACTCTGCAAATTGCACAAAAGATGAAGAAAGACAAAATAGCACGTATATAATTCAATAAACTCATGAATGTACATCAAAATTTACATTGGCTACCTTTAAATTTTCTATAAATCTCGGCACAAACTTTCCGAACAGCCCAATAGTATGAAAAATAACTGGTGGATGCAGAATTTGGTACGTCCTCTCGAGAAGGCCATGCTTCCTCGGATCATTATCACAGTCCGAGGACAGCTATCGAACCGACCTTCGAGTTTTTACGTCCGCAGATTATATTATAGCACTTCTCACGTTTCTCGATACGCGGCTTGAAAAGAACTACCTGCCCGAGGCCGAACCCCTCGGTGCGGTGTCCCAGCCTTTTTTATACCTCGCCGTTACATTTCCGAAACAGATAATATAACTTTTATAGGGACACTGCATCGCCACTCTTTCGTAAAATGTTCGACTTCCAAATATAGTACAATAAATGAAATATTCAATACACGTATTGTGTATTTAAATGAAACGCGATTACTATCACGCTTGTTATACGTATGTCCCAAGAAATATTCTTTTCAGCTCGATTTAATCAAACTGAGACTTAAAAAGAAAAACGTCCGAACAAGGATCAGGACAAACGCATCCTGGCAACGGATTTTACTCGCGCGTCAGCTTATTTTATCATTTCCGGCTCGTTTCGGCGTGCCTTTTGGGACGCGGCAGGCAATATTAATCGCGATAATCCGAGCGACGGTTACGGCAATAACGAACGCGGTTTATAGCGACCGAGAGAGGATCACAAGCCCGGGACCAACGCCATATTGTAACCCCGAATTATTGTAAACGCTTTAATTCCCGGCCGCACCGCAGCTAATTACCGTTTCTCCCGCGTCTCGTATCCGATTACCGATTCGCGAGAAACACTGTGCGAATCTCAACGAGAAACCGTGACTCAAGAACGTGATCTCGCGTCGAATAAAAATATCCTAACCGTAATCTGCCCTAATCGCCTGTTTTAGAGCCGAGCATGTCGACAGTAATTAAAGAAAACTGAAAAAGAAAATAAGAAAACGATTGAGAAACTGCTGTTAGTTTTCATTGCGTAAAAAATGAAGTGAAGGGAAAACATTGCGCGATTTTATAAAAGATTTCGTTTGTACGAGGAAGGGTTAATTTGTTCGAGGCTTTACATTCCGCTGACAACATTTTTTGTCCCACGACAAGGGATAAGTCCGCTTCAACCGGACACTACAAATCGGTTATTTTATTAAAACTGTAAAAAACGTGAGGGCCCGCGTTATCTCCGTTATTGGGCTTTAAACGGGGAGCATAAGGAAAATGGAGGAGGCGAGTATAATGGACGGAGAGAGGGAAAGGAGAGAAGGTCGCGAAAACGATGTCAGCACGGTCAAGCGCGGACAAACGGGGGCGGCGGCGGCGGCGGGGGCAGTGAGAGAGTTTTAATCGGGTTCGGTTTTCTCCTCGGACCGTGCGATCGCGATCGCCTCGTTCTGCGATCCGGTAGCGCGGACCCGAGGAAGGAAAAAGGTCCGGCGGTGAATCTCATGGAGATTCTTGCATCGAAGATCTCGTTGAGAGAGCCGAGGGCTACCGCAGCCTCTTTGTGCGCCGACAAGGACTGCGAAGACTTCATTGTCTACCTCGACCTCGACGTTACCTTTTGTTTCATGCGCGTACCTCTTTTTCGGAATGCTATATGAACTGCGGACGTCGGACAAGCAACGTCGGACTTTGACTCCGCGATCACGTTACACATTAATTATTTCGTCTCAATATATAACTTCGTTTATTTACATGCAAATTTATGCGGTTCGGTTTATTTTCCGTGGAAGAATTTACGGTCTCAAAATTGGCCGAAAACTTTCACCGCAGTATCGTGAAACAATCAACCGTCAAATCAATCACACGCGTAGCACCCATCTATCTTCGAGCTGGAGCGAGCGAGGAGAAAGTTCCATATAGCCGGCAGCCCCCGTTACCGGCGCGCACACGGGGCCCTCCGCCGCGTACGCCTCGACGCGTACAAATAAAACTTACACGCCTGACTTTGATCTCCACGGGTTGAAAAATAATCGGCCGTGGCGCGGCTATTGTGCGCCGGGCCGGCCGGGCCCGAAGAAAGCGAGCGCGTTTCCATCGCGGCGGGGCGGATTCCTCTTTCCTCGGGGAGCGAGCGTACGATGAGGAACCAGCTAAGTAGGCAGGTAGCGTAGGTACACGCATCGCATCGGATTTCACGTGGCGTTTGCGGTTCCTACGGGAATGGATACCCCGGTTGGTTATGGGTTACGGTTACGAGCGTCGGAGTCACGTTTAACCGTGAACGATGGAAATTACCCCGGTCACTCGAGGGAGGCGAGAGGGAACCGCGGCGCGCGGAATTTCGCGCACGAAATTGCGGTTGCCGCGGCGGCGCGACAGGTTCTGTTTCGTGACCGGCCGATCGGCCATTCTTATTGTAAATATATCTCAATCGACCGACCCGAGACGTGCACGAGGGACCTTGCGAGCTTTTACAGCTATTACAGTCGTACAGATTGGGACAGTGAAGTTTAGCCACCTTCGCGTTTGTGTGCGTTCCCTAGCGGGACACATTGAAATTTCGATATATAGGGTAAATGTGCCAATTACTGCGAATTTTTATGCAAGGTAACTTTCAACGTGAAAATCAGGTATTTGAATACAAGATTCAAGTTAAATTATTTTTCTAAGAAGTTTCATTATGTTATAAATGTTTAAAAAAACAATTGTATATCAAGAAAACGTAAACATTAAATTAAATAAGTCATTTTTATAAGGTGATGAAATGCAGGTATTACTGCGAGTATGAGGCAATTACTGCGAGTCAAATACTGCGAGAACCCTAATTACTGCGAGTCAAATACTGAGGATGTCGAAATAATTTCATCACTTTTTATTAAATATTTTTTAATAAAATATTATACGAAATACATAAGTGTTATTTAAATTCTTTTTTTTTATTGCACTTCTTGAACACTTTAATCCACTCTCAACAACAATCAAATATGCCTTCGAACCGACTAAACCTACTCTACAAGGTTATGCTTTACAGTTCGCGCGTTCGCAGTAATAGGCGTTCATGAAATATGTATACTGTGTGGAATATACTGCGGTCATTAATATATTAAAGATACACATTAAATTAACATACTTTCGTATTTTTCTAACTAAATAATGCATATTTTGATTGTTTGTAATATTAAAACGTACTATGTATTAATATTATTGAAAACAAATGCAATTTTAAAAGAAGTGTTCGACAGACGTCAACCAAAATTATTGCAAAATTCATATTCTCGTGTACTACTCGACTTTGAAGTGTTTTAAAGTAATTATAAATTTCATTATTGCTATTTATTTTGTTTAAATTATTATTATCAAATAACAAAATAATTATAGAATTTCTTTTATTTCGTCTAATACGTTTAAAAAATTCATAATTAATGATTTTAATAAAAGTCGGCAGTATTTGGGGCATCTGCAGTAATTGGCACACTTACCCTATTTTTGTTGTATTAATTGATGAATATAATTCAGCGTGAGAATCGAGTGCTTCTTTGAACGCGCAGAGAATTATCGTATGATTAACATATTTGATTATTAACATATTGGTAATAATTGGTAATATTGGTAACATATAACATTTGGTTATTAACATATTTGATATTTGATATTTCATATTTAACATACGATTTTAATAAAAATCCGCAGTATTTGGGGAATCTGTAGTAATTGGCACACTTTTACCCTACATACATATTGAAATTTCAATGTGTCCCGCCAGGGAACGCACACAAACGCGAAGGTGGCTAAACTTCACTGTCCCAATCTTTACGTCGTTATTACGGAGCGATCGTCACGTCCGTGTTTATCAAACGGTAATCGAGGGAACGGTGAGAAAAATTCCGGTATCGAAAATTGTTGCGAAAGGCCGGGCAAGAATTGAACGTGTTCCCCCGCGTGTGACGATCGCGGCGGCGACGTGTGGGTTGTTCGAAACGTGAACACGGGTTCGGTTCAGCTGCAGCTGCCGCGCGTAGGACTCGCGCGAGTACATAAACCGTACGTTTCCTCGTGAAAAAGAAGGAGTGTTCGCGCGGTGAGCAGTAACGCGAGACTTCTCGTCGAAACGAGCTGAACGCGTACAGGATAGGTACACGCGTGTAACGCGCTTGTCCCTATCAGCGAGTAAGTAATTACTAGCGAGGAACCGCGACCGTACGTCCCTGTCCACGGTCAACGGAAGATAGATAAGGAACGGTGGAGACGCGGAGGCGCGCGAGCTGATCCGATCACGCGAAATTGCCGGATAAATTGGCTCGGATGTAATCGGAAACTTAATGGCCGCGATTAAACCCTCTCCGCGAGCAAATTGCCGCTTAGACCGGCGGGTGACGAGGAGGCTTGCTCGCTTTTATTTAGAAATTGGCATCGCTATATACTATATACTTCTTTCGTCCTTCTATCTATCTACACTATATACTTCTCCCGTCCTTTTATTTTTCAAAATCCTTATCGCGTTTCAAGCCCCGACGATTCTGAGTATGCGACGGTGTCCAGCGATTTCCGGCATTTAATGCGCCCCATAATCTTTAGTTAATATTTAATAAAAATTCACATGAAATGCATTAAGAAGTAAAAGCGATTTATTTACATAAATTTTATGTGTTCGTTTTATAATTTGGAATTAAATCTTATTGTATTTTGTCTATCCTTGTCCAACTTTTACAGGGAACTACATAATCGGTCAATTGAATAAAAAATAAAATATGTAATTGTTAAATTTTCTTAAATGAATAAAAAGATTTTCTTATGTTTGCAATGGAGAAAATAATTGATCTTAAAAAATAAGATAGGTATCTAAATTGTTTTAAACATTTAGAAGTATATTTTAAGTAAAATAATTCATTCTTTTTCTGTTTATCTCAAAATGTTACTAAATTCTTATAAATATTATTCATATTACTTTATAATTATGTAATTTCTCCAAATTGTCTTGATAGTGCCATCTACCATCAGGTCATGAAGTGAACACGTCAAAGTCACCCTGTTTGACCCTTTCAAAAATTTTCAAAAAAATCAATCCCTTGTCAAAACATTTTAAAATATATATATCAGACTTTTTAAGTATAATGCAATAGAATATTATAGTACGTTAATCAGAAACGAGACAACCTTTTAAATTCTAACTCTAGATATGAAGAGAAGATAGTGAAGATCGGCTGTAGAGATTTTTTCGCGAAAACACGCGTTTCTTGATAATCGACTTTGCAAAAAGAAGAAAGTCGACAATGCTTCCTCCGAAAGCGGTAAACGAGCGTGGTATTCGACGATCCTCGTCCCTAAATGGCCACGGCGGTGGTACCATTAAGGGCATCGCGCGAGTTTATACGTCGCTTCCATTCGCACAAGCTCGCCGGAATCGCAATGACCGTCTTCTGCGTAATTGGAAGAAAAATCGTCGGATTTTTGTATCCGTTTTTCCTCTCTTTCTTGTCCCCCGACTGTTTTGCCTCGGAATTCAAACGCGAACGAGTAAACTTGCGAGAGTAAGCTGATACTTACCCGATTTTCTTTCACAGATGCGACAAATCTTCGCGCTTAAGCCGGCGGCTATAATTATAGACACTTTTTTTTGTCACGGAAACTTTCATAGAACTCTGCTGGAAGTGACACAGCTGTAAACCTCTACCGTTTCCACGGAAATGATGGAGTTACTTTAACATTCCTGTCGTTCGCGGCATCGTTTCTCGGTTCACAGAAATGAACGAACGAAAGATTTAAACTAATCAGGTCGTGACGCAGAAATTAAATACTTGAAATTTAACCGAAGCGTATTTTCGTTTTACAGAACTGTACTCAAACTGCAAGCACAAATAAATTGTAAAAAAGCAAGTTGGACCATTTACTTTGTATAATTTCATCGGTTACTGTACACAGACGTCTGTCAATACTCGAAGACCAGGCAGCGTGCGATTTATCTTTATCAGTTTATTAACCCTCACATTTCCATCCCCTTCTTATTGCCTAGCGTCCTTTGCTCGAGCCGAGAAAGCAGGGATGAGAAATTCCGCGGTTCCAGGCGACAAACTTTCGGGATCGGAGAACGAAACTTTTGCAGCCGACGGTCCCGCGAACGAGACGATCGACAAAATCATGCGGGGATGGTTTCCGTTACTTTGCGTTACAGACATCGTCGTTCGAGTACAAAAAAGGTCGTGAGTCGGTTTTTACAAAGGGGACGTGTCGGGAGTAAGAAGCAGGGGATCGAAGGTTCAGAAAAATTGTGCGTTTATTAGAGAAGATGACGCTCGACCAATTTCACCGTATTTCACTTTTCTCTCTTTTCTTTTTTTGTTTCAGTGTTCTCGTTTCTTACCCCGTCCTCACGCGCACCCAATCCCGTGTCGTTATTTTCCACCTACCTGATCCCAGTCCGTTTTCACCTAGAATCTCTTCTTATCTCGTAATAAATCGTGTATCACTTCATTTTTTGTGTAGACTTAGTGACTCTCAAATATCATTGGCTCCGCGAGGGGTGAAGTTTCGGCGATCCTCGGAAAAATGGTTGACTCGGACGAGATTCTAGGCGAAAGACGAGGGTGAAAAATTCTTAAGAGGTAAAAGGGTATGCAGTATTCCGTCGGACCAGGACGGGTGGAAAACGACGAGACGGGACTCTGCGAAGCGGTGCTGGCAATGCTCGATCGTGGCATGATGTCTTCTCGCACGGAAAATGGATACGGAAAGAATGAAACAACAGAAACGAAAACTAATGTCTCTCTTTCTCACCGGCATGCGCTCTCACTCCCGCCCACTCTCTCCCGCCCTTTCTCGCCCCCTCGATTCGCACCCCGACGTTTACGTAATGCCGAGACATACATATGTGTGTAGCATACACACGCGTACGTGATTTCTCATATATATTTATAATATATATATATTTTTGTTTTGTTTGCCCTTTTTTTTCATATTCATATATGTATATGTGTACTCATATATTCGCAAATGTATAATTAATTCATCTTAATCCGCTTTTCCATCGCCGCCGTTGTTTTTTTTTCGTTTTAACTATCTAGAATATTATCTACAGGGCAGTAGCCCCCCCCCCCCTGACTGTACGAACTTTGGTTTTTTTGCTTTCTTACTTCTCACAGTTTTCTTCTTTATATTTAAATCGCTTTTTAACATTTGTGCTATCATCTCGCGACGATCTTCCCTCTGACCGAGACGAGTCTCTAAAGCAGATTTCTTCTTCTTTTTTTTTTGCAGCCACGTGGCCAGGGACGTGTTCCAACCCCGTGAAGTAAAAATCATAAAAAAACACTGTCACACAGTGGAAAACAATGTAGTATCAAATAAAAGTCTTAATACAAAGAAGCGTACTCTCTTTTTTCATTTTTTCTATTATTAATACTCGTTTTGTATTTTGTTGCGAGCTTCGGAGGTGAAAGATCGTGTGAACACAGAGGGAAACGTGACTTCGTTTTGCAGGAGTCCGCAGGGTTTCGTTTGATTTCGATGGGATGAAGTTGTGCGATTCGCAAGACGAATGGACTACCCTGGTCACGTGTCAGATCGTCACGTCTGTGCGTGTATGGTAATCGAGCGCGCGTCTTCCGCGAGGCACGCTTTAAATTCGTTTCGTTTTTCTCCTCCGCTTCCTGCTCCGCTTCCCGTTACTGGTGAGATCCGTCGTGATGAGATCAACGCGTTCGATCGCCCGGCCGTGCAAAGCCGACAACGACAACGAGGAGGAGATCCGAGGGCTTTCGCACGGCCGCGCGACCGTTTCTATTGGCGAAAATGAAACTGCGGTCGTCGCACCGCGTCCCGTCCGCCCCGAACGCGATCGTCGTAATTATAAGAAAGGAATGCGTAAAAATAAATAGGAAATCGTTTCATTGTAAATGCATCCCCGAGGAAGGTAATACTAAAATTTGTTGAACATCGCGCGGCGCGACGACTCGCTTCGTTTAATTGGCGATTAAGATTTCTCCGCTCCGAGTCGAAAGTCTTCCGCGCTTAGGCCTATTTCCTTACGTCGACGCCGTCGTCTTCGGACGATGCTGACTAGATCTGTACACCACTTCTTCCTCCTCCAACTCTTCTTCAATCTACTCCTTACGTCGAAGATGGTCACCGAAGCAGTCGAGGCGCAGTCGATCCTTGGTGTATCTTGCTGGCAGTAACTCGGTATATGTGCTCTGTTTCTGGGGGATGAATGAGTTCCTCCGTGGTTGGAACGACTCGTAATGGAATGGGGGGTGAAACGATGTCTGGCAGGTATCCGTGACTCCTTTCCCTTTCTCCTTTCCTTCGTCCGATGAGAGAATAGAATATCTTCAACTTACACGAATAAGAATCTAACTCGATCGATTGTAAAACGGCGATCGGGTTCGGGTGCTTCTTTGGTTTTACATAATACACGTACTCGCCGCTTGCAAACGAAAAAATTCAATAGAAACTCGTTTTTGATTTAAATTACAAAGCTTACAAAGAGAATTAATTGAATATTAATTAATTGGATTGTCGAGACGCGTACCCGTCTGAGTCGAGCTTGAATCGCCAATCACCCCGTCGCACACGTTCAAAGAAACAGCGGGGGAATATTATCGGAAAAATATAGTCGGCGATGAGGGAGGTGGTTAGCTGCGATTCAAGGTCGTGTACATCGATTTAAAAAAGAAAATTACTCCCTGCATATCTGTATTGCGTGATGGTAATGGGACGTTTTACGAACGTTACGTAAGTCGACTATTTAACCGCGCGCTTTCGCGTTCTTTGGTTTTTAGCATTGAATACCGGGGCTCCGCTTAAAAAGTACTTCAGAGTATTCCGCGGTGGAGGCTCCGTTGACAAATTAATTCGCTCTGCTCGTGGTCCCGTCGCAGGAATCGCTATCGCTCGACCGTCAAAAAGGAAGAGAATTTCTATCGTAAGAGAGCCACTCCGCGGAATACTCGTTTCTTCTCATTCTTCCAGCATTCGATAATCGTTAACTACTGTCGTTTTCAGCGATGAATATTGCTGCTTATTTTACAATCCTTATCACAGAGAAAGATATAATAAATAAAAAGATACAACGAAACGAAAGTTTGCCCGTCGTTTTCCAAGTTTCGAATTTGCTTGACGCATGCGACAGAAGGAGTTCGCCGATTGAATAGAGCAAGAGAGAGAGAGAGAGAGAAAAAGAGAGAGAGAGTGAGAGGTAAGAGCGGAAGGGCGAAGAGAAGAACGGAGAAGCGAATCTCGAAACGCGGAGAAGACAGAGCTCGGTCGATTCGGTGATCGAGCAGGGGGTTGGTTCTGTGCAAGGGAGAAAGAGAGAAAGAGAGAGATCGGCGATCGTTCGCCGCGAAAGACTTGTGGAACTTAACACGAGCTCGTTTTGATTGAACACGGCCGACCTCAGAGTAAACCGAACGGCGGAAACAACGGCTCAATAAAAATGTTCAGTTAGGGTAATCATACAAAATGTTCAGAACGTCCGATCGAGCTGTTCAATCAAAACGATCGTTTATAAAACGAATATACATGGTTCAATCTTTGGTTGCACCGGTACGATTAATTGAACAGAATTGGCCGCACTGTTTCAATGAAATCAGGCCACGTAAATTCGCCGTTAGGAACTTCCTTGAAAGATAAACGTCATCCCCGATCGGCCCGCGTGTGCGTTTCCTCGATACCGTCTGATCGTTCGTCGCACGTGAACGAGCGTATATTATATTATACACAAGCGTCCCGAAGGGAAGAAAGAGGGCTCCTTCTCCTCTCTCTCCAGTGTCCGTGTGTTCCTGCTCTCGACTTTTCTTCGTTAACTCTTCGTTCCATTTAGTTACATTATTTTAATTTATATCAGTCCGTCGTCATTTGTTCGTGCACGTTGGCCCCGATGTGGCATCGCGTGGAAGAGCGAGTAGCGAGTTTCACCTCCGTGGAAACTCTTCCGTTCCTAATCCGCTCCCCGTGCCTCCTCTCGGCAAACGGAGACTTCCCTCTCGAGGTCCTCCGTCCTCCTCCTCTCTAAACGTGGACAGGGGCTCCGGGGTGAGAGAACGCTTCTCGACTGGCTCCTCTTCTTATCCGTGTGTCATTGTGTGTTTGTGTGTTTCGGCGCCGATGCCCTCCGGCTTTCCGTCGTCAATCGGCCAGCGTTGACAGCGTTCGCAGTCCCCGAGCGGTCGCCTCGGAACGCACGCGCTGAGAAGAGACGGAGGCTGGTTTTGGTCCGCTGCCACCCTTCATCGCTTTCACTATTATTATTAGTAGTTTTGCTTTGTTTTAATCGTCGGCAAGCGATTACGTGGTGCTCTTCTTCCTTTTCGATTTTCCCGTGCTCCGGGTCGCGTGGTCCTGATTGCTTGCGCCGACTCCGAGTCTCGCCACCCGTCGATAGAGCTCGCTATTCACGAAACGGGGATACGAGTCGCGATGCATGAGCGTGTATATTTGCAGCTGGGCCTCGTCGAACGTGTGCGGTGTCGGTTGCACCATGTTGCGGTTCACTATCTCGCGTACCTGCGAGTCCAGGCTCACCTGAACAGAGCACAAGTCATACCATTAAAATCTATACGGATTAAAAATGAAAAAAAAAAAAAAGAACTTGAAGGAGCAGTATTATCGTGGCGCGCGATCCGATATTTTTATCGTAGATATAGATAGTCAGGATCTGCGGTTACACAGAGTCTCCTGAGGTCGAGCTACACGGATGTTTGACCAGCGATAACGGAAGTGATAATGATGCAGTCAGCTCTTCGCGGTTTATGGTTAGAACTGTTCCTAATCGAGCACGGCAGATGGCTAGATGGTTCTTTTCCCGAAAAGCAAACACAAAGGAAGTCGGACTACCTTTTTCTTTTCTAAATATCTGTCTCGTGTTTCTTTGGCAAACCCGAGTCGAAAATTTAACTATAATTTGAATCTTCTAAACCTAAATGTACCCCAGTTTAGGTCTATTAGATCTAAAAAGTACAACTAGTAGAGTTATACTAGTAGAGTTATACTAGTATAGTAACTTAATTATATATTACTTATATAGTAACTTAATATTTGATATAACTCTAATCAGAACCTATAAGTCCCTACAAAAATCTCAAATTGTATTTTAGGCCTTAAAAACCTTCAGTTCGTTCATGAAAGTAGTTATTAATTTTAATTTAATTTGAATTTAATTCTCCAAGTAAAAGTTGGGAATCTAAAGACCTATTTAAGGGTTCATAAGATTTTTTTAGGAACTTCTGAAATATTTACTGTGTTATACATGTAAAATTATTTTACAACCTATGCACATTTGAATCTGATATGCATCTGAAATGAATTATTCTGTTTATTCTTATACTTCCTATTATGAATTTAAAAAAAGGCTTTAGAACAATCTAATTTATATAATAGAATTTTTTTAATATGAATTAATTTATAATTTTATAATTTAATAATAGAAAATTTGTGTTATTTGTTTACAAAAATTGTTAAAAAAAATAATAATAATTACGCCATAAATTGGGTGAACGTAAAAGAGATTCTTGATCTAGAATATGAGCCAAAAGAACGTAGATATCATGGGGTCCTCTCTGTCCATGTGCCCTAAGTGTTGCCAGCCAATGGACTTTTGAAGACAATGTTAGGTTTCATAAATATTAGTATAAAGCTACAGGATCTTTTCCTAAACTCTTGAAGTAAGACTTGAGGGACTAAATTGTATTTGATAAACTCTAGTTTAGATCTGTATCCTTTATAAGCGGACGTAACGACTAGATATAGGTTCAAATTAGAGTTAAATTTACTCCTATATTCCTATGCTCAAGATATGATTTCGACCTCCATATCCTTCTGTAGGATAAATAGGTTCAAAACCATAATTATTTTTTCAACTCGGGTATAGAGGAAATCTTGTTGGCACGTACATACGACGCGTCTTTGAACTAATGATCTACGCGAGGGCTGAGAATGGTACTGACCTCTTTCTCGGAGACTGTGGATATGTAACGATCGTAGATGTAACGCGCGTCTTCCTCGACCTTCTCGGGGTTCTTCTCGCACTTCAGCTGCTCGCACGCCAACCAGAACGCGATGTTCTCCTCGCTGTACTCACTGAGGAGGAACTCCCTGAACAGCTTACGGCCTATCGGACTTTTCATCAGCTTGTCGAACGACGTGCCCCACGACCTGATCTCCTCCAGGCTGCACTCCACGTTCCCGTCGAGGCCGTCCATGTGCCCTAACTCGAGCCCGTTCTCCGTCCCCAACTCGCCGCCGACGCCGCCCCTCTGATCGCCACCACCGCCCGCCGTGTTCCCGCCGACTCCTGCCAAACTGTCCATTTTTAACAATGAGTTAGCACTCACAATTTTTTTAAGGTGACGTTCTTAGATCGTTAAACATATGTTCAATAACTATTTTTGTGCCGTCGAAGCAAATCGCGGAAACGATCTCGGAAGATCGTAAAGATAGCTTTAATTGAAACCGCAAAAGAATTACCAAGATATCTTCATTTCACCCTCCCGGTCCGCGAGCCTTATATCTCTCCGAAAACGCTACGCTCGTAGAAACGTTCCACCTTATCGCAGTATAATCACAAACTAGTGCCACCACGAGCAAGAACCGGCGTAACATCCACCGGGAAACGAATAGAAGAACGGGGGAAAAGAAGGAGACGCGACTCGTGACGAGAGAGGCGGCGAAACGAGAACTAAAAGATTCGCTATTCGTCGTCGTAGCGGCGCGGAACGATCTCCATTATCCCGGAAGCTGGCCCGTTCCGCGTCTGGCGACGATAACGGCCGGCTGGCCGGGAAGAAAGAGCGCGCCGTTCGAGGATAAACAAGCGGAGATAGGAAAAACGTGCGAGAAAACCGTTCTCCCCCCTGGCAGATTTCCGGGGGTCGTGGGACACGTGTTACGCATCCGGGGGGGACGAGGAGGATTTCGGTGGCAGGGCCGGGGCGTAATCTATCGACCCGGGGCCGGTTATCGCGCGTCTCGAATGCTCCTCGGCGACGGAAAAATCCGACCGATGCTCGCTCGGACACGGACGTCTGCTTATCGTACGAATGTCCCCGCCGGTGTGGGGACGCGTTCCCGATTTCTATCCGCCGGGAATTATCGTTCCGAGTTGTTTGTTCCCAGCGCGAGGGGTTGGGGGAGGGTGAACGAGTCAGGTAGTTCGTTTATCGTTAAGAACGGTTGCGCAACCGCCCCCCGACGTTCCATTATAAAAATTCGTAACGCGGTAGACGCGGAGGATTCTAATTCGGTGAGATTCCTGTGTATAGATTTCAATACGGACTCTCGAGCGAGAAACGGCTTTAAAGAGGCGGGCTGGCCGGGCTTACCATTTGTTCCTGTGCGAGGCACCAGCGTGAAACAGAAAGAGCGTGTACGTGGGTACGGCTGTTACTCGGTAAATAGGTCGTAAGCTCCGTTTTACAGACAATAGGCTGACATCGTTTCGCTGAACGATTATATTACGAAACGCAGGCGATAATGGCTTGTCACGCGGCAGGATATACGAGTTATCGGACAGTTTCGAGGATCGATTGTCGCCGCGTTTTATTTTCGCAAAGGACGTTTCGCTACGCGCGAATTCGAACTCGGTAGACGCTCATTTTAATAGATTGCTGAGGGACCGGGAACACTGTATCGTTTTAGAACGTGTGATTCATTTGAGAGCAGATCCGGCAAAGTGTAAACGAATTTCTTTGATAGTCCACCGACAAAGCTTGTGGAGATCTATCATCGCCGAAGCTTCGACTTTCTCAACAGTGAAACGTATCGTTCATTCTTCGTGAGAAAGGCCATTGTGATTCTCCACGAACTTGATCGGTCACGTGAAAACCGGGTATAGAGAAGAACGGTAATACCACGAGCAACTGCAACAACAGCACCAGCATAGGCAACAGTTGTCCTTTTTCGACCGGCCCATTATCCCCGATTGCTGTCGTTGCTGTTGAGGTTGCTGCTGCTGTTGCGACGAGGGCGGCTGCTGTTGTTGTTGTTGCTGCTGCTGCTGCTGCTGCTGCTGCGAGTCCTGCGGGCTGGCCGACGATCCGGTCCCCTGGGTCTGGGTCTGCGCCCGTAGCCGGCAACCACCGCCCGTTACACCCTCGCCGCCCCCCGTCGTCCCGTGGCTAACGTCGATCCCCATCGCTGTTCCACCGATTCCGCTCGGCATCTGCAAACGATATCTGGTCTGGTCAGCCGATCCGCCCACCGCCGGAACTCATCGTCCGTCCGCTAAAAATAAGCGCGCACCGAGTCATTCGTGCAACCCGAAATGATCGACACCTCGACCTTAACCTTCTTCCGCGCGAACCATTATCGCGGGGACGCACGCTTCTTTCCTACGTCTGCTCTCTCTCTCTTTTTTCGTTCTCGAGGAAAAGTTGGGCCTGAGAGAAGTAACGTGGAACAGAATATTTTTTCTATACGAACGAATTTTTTTAAATAAATTCACGATTATTTATATATAAATATATATTTATTATATAATTATTTATATACATAAATAATTTATATATAAATATATGTTTATTATTGTTAACTCTGTGTGACGTAAATGAGATATAATAAAAGTTTAATCGAAATTTTAACGATTGATAAACATTTTCCTCTTGAATCGAATGGCCAGGCTTAAAAATCTGGAGAGAGTTCTGTTTTCCCGTTCGTTTGGCAACGGGAAGGCTCGTTGACAATTTCGAAACGGTGAAATCACTCGAACGATTTTGACCACGTTATAAAGTGATTCTCTCTGATAATTCTATCAGAGCGGTGAATCGGAATGGTTAAAGAGAGGCCAATTTTCACCGCTCGGGAATAGTTCGTAGGGAAGAAACAAAAAATAAAAGAAATTGGGCCACGGGTTAGATTTATCGTGCAAATTGAATCCGCTCTGTTCCCTTCTCTTTCCAACTTTCGCGCCGAGTTTATTTGGACGCTCGAAAAATATCGCGGACCGGCTCGCACGCGGAAGCCCGGCGGAGTCTTTAAGCTTCAATAATTGAAACCGGCACAGTAGGTGACGCATTCGAATGCCGATTAATTCATTCTGACTCTCACGTGCTCCGCTCCATGCAAATCGACGTAAACCTCCAATTATTAAAACAGTCATTTCTATGCATTCAAAATTCCTAAACTTCTATACGGTTCCAACAATGCGGGCGTTTTAAATAATCCAATAAATAATAAAAATTCTGATAAAATTGCTTTGGAAAGTATTAACTTTTGAATAGGAAATCTAATGTAGAATTCAAATTTCGAGAATAAATGAGTATACTTGAAACGGTGAGGAATTTACAAATAGATGCCCTCTTTCTTTCCCTCTCCCACTTTATTTTTATGCAGACTTATGGATGATCCAGCTTCGGCATGATAACGAGCACGCTCTAGACTCGCTAATACGGGCTGCGGGCAACGATTGATAAACAACAGGCATTCGCTGCGCGTGTACGCCACGAAAATGGAAAATTGAACCGTGCGGCGACAGAAATGGTTTAACTAGGTGATTGACAGAATTGGGAGACGGGTCGAAGTAGCCGCGAGGAAAATGTGATGAACTCTGAACTCGACAGAGTCGGGTGCCGAGCTTCATTGGAGAGGCGAGAGAGAGAGAGAGAGACTTGTCGTCAAGATCTAATTGAAAAAAGATTATTATTGAAACGTTTCACTCGAGGCTGAACCAGATTGATCCGGCGAAATGAGTATTTCTAGTACAGTCGATCTTCTGGTATTATTAAAGATTAGATAGATTAAAGGAAAACGTCTATAGTTTTTTAATTATCTACCCGTACGTTTTAGTTAAATAAATGAAAACTGATGTACGTATTCAAATATTTGTGTTTACGATATTTTCAAGTCCATTGAAAAAATAATCTCTATTTCAATAATTAAAGAGATATTAAAAAGAGATATATTGCGTTTAATGGAACAGTATTTATGAAATTAAACGATCCGGCTATAGTAATACTTGCCGAGGAATCATCGCTATTGGAACGCTGCCCAAAAGTGCATTCGCACAACGTTTACACACTCGGGAAAGATACGAAAACATTCCGAGTAAAAAAAACGTTTGCTCGAAAATAAAACATAATTGTTTTCTCTGAGACGCGTGCATTTTTATTTTTAAACAACCACACTTGGCCAGCGAGGCGCTCTCTCCCGAGATATATTTTTTTTTTGCGGAAAAATTGCGTAGCGTGCGGTGGTGCAACAAGCTCGGACACTTGTTGATGCACGTACGTGTACATCGAGCAGCCGGTGACTCGTTTTGAAAACGTCGAAACGTGCGTATATCGACGCCAATGCGTCGGAGGATCGACCCCATCGATGCGGTTTGCCCGAATGGTGAGCACGTGTACGGCATTAGGACTAGGCTAATCCCAATTCTATAGTATATTTGTGTTCTCCGGGCATTGTGTTCCCGATGATATCATCGTCTCTAGCACAGAATCATAAATTACTTACGAAAACAGTAGCGTTTCTCGTTCTTAAATAACGAAACGAAACAATTCTTCGTGAGTTCTCCTAAATTATAGATAAGAGCTCGTACCGCTTCGCCTTAGAAGGTCGCGAAACAGTTTCCTAGTTTCAGCACGCGCTGCCGCAACAAAGATCCATCCGTGCCGAATATAAATCCTCGTTGGATCAACAGGCTCGACGATATCTAGCTAACCCAAATCCTCGCAAGCACAGTTCGGACGTCTTGCAGCTGTTAACCTACCGTTCCTACCAGTAATCTACTGTCTTTAAATCCCAGAAAGAACCACGCGACGTGTTTCCCATACAACAAACCCGCGTAGAAGGAAAATGTTTAAAGGGTGTATTACCGCGAGCTGGACCATCGACAAGGTACATAACTCTCGATCGATATCGCATCGCCTCACCTCTAACATGTTCCATGCGCCCGAAAGCGAGTCCAGCTCGCTTCCCGCGTTCCCGTAATTCCGGCCGGAGGATGTTCACGGTGATCCGTGGCAAAGCTCGCCGGTCGTTCGATCGCCGCGCGTCCTCTTGGCCTCTCTCTCTCTCTCTCTCTCCCCGAACGACGACCCCCTCGAGCCTTTATCCCGGTCCGCTCGCGGGACTAAGGCCTCTCCGGGCCTCGCCCGATCCCTGCATGCTCTCGGCACGCGCTCCACCACCAACGTCGTTTTACTCGTCGATCCGCCTGTTCCACTCGCTGTGTTTCACTCGGACGGACACATACGCGCACTGCCGCACACACCGCGCACCCCCAAGCACCACCAGGTCTCGCCTCCCCCCGGCTACGCGCCACCCCTAGTCTCGCGGCGACCGATCTCTCGTTCGACGGCGACAGTGACGTCGGCGGTGGTAGCAACGGCAACGACGGCTCTTTGGTAGCAGCAACTCGGTCCAGCCGACGGATCCTCCTCGGGCATTATAACGGCGACGCGTCACCGGCCATTATTTCGCAGTCGCGCGAAACCTCGCCGCCCATCCAGCCGAGCTTGTTTCCCGCACTCCGATCACCAGCGACCGTCCGACGAGCGACGGACTCGACGACCGGAGGACACCGCGACGACACCCAACAACCCCATCCAGCAGCCAGTCCCGAGGCTAGAGAGTGAAACCGCCTCTGAGCGGTGGTAGCGCGCAGATCGGTCCCGATCCGACACACGAGAAGGGAAGGCGGATGCGCGATGGTCGATCACTCGCCAGAGGGGAAGATAGACTCTCAATGGCGTCCGCTATGGGTGGACATCGGCCGTCGTCGTTGTCGCTCCGTATGCAGGACACCACCGGCGTCGATCCCCGTTGCCCATCGGCCGACCCGCTCGCTGTCCATCGACGTTGATACCGGGACGAGGGGACCGACGATCCTGACGAGAAACGATACCGAACCGACGATCACAGTAGTAGTACCACTCGACGAATGTACCACCGGGATGAATGGATGGGACGATTCCGCGTTAATTGCTCTACTCCTGTCCCCCTCGGATCCCCGATATATCGACGAATCGATCGAACCTCGGCGCGAGGATTACCAGCGGCGACCGAGCGACACGACGCGTATACTCTCGGACCTCCTCTTCCGTGGCTGTTGCTCGCCGCCCGAGGTTCGTGTATGCGTCTCTCTTTCTCGCGCGGCTGTTGCTCGCGTGGGCGGCCGAACACGGCGCTGTTCTCGCTACGTCGTCTCCGTTTGACGGTGAGTATAAATAGGTTTCGTGGCTGTTTAAAGGTGCTGCTGCGCGTGCAGGGCGCTGGCGCGGCCTGGAGCGCCGCTACCGCCGCCTCTGGCAGCTCCGTTCCGTCGCCGCGACGTTCACCGCGACGTCGCCGACGACTGGAAGCCGACGTCGTCGCCCCGAGCGCACCGTCTCCGCGAGGAAGACAGGGGCGATTGTTTTTCAGCCTCCGAAGGAGAGCCCGCTCCTAGGAAAGGAATCGGGACGGAAGAGAGAAACGGAGAGCATCGGGCAGGACTTCTGGATGCACCTGGAACGACTGTCGGACTCGTTTAAAGCACGGCGTTGCGTCGTCTCGATTTCGGGCCGGAGGAAAAACGAAACGGGGAAAGATGAGGCGAAAGACTGACGAAGTCAAGGGAAACCGAGAGAGGGAGAGAACAGAGAGGGAGGAAGAGAACGGAGCGTGAACGAGTCGGTGCGCCGGGTTATTGATTGGCAGAAGTCGAGACCAGAGGGAGAGACGAGCCCACACGGCGCTGTCACGCTGGACACCGACCAGCGAACGAGCTGACGCGTCCCGATTCTCCTCGCCGCTGGTTTTACCCGGGCTCTCCTTTTTATTTCCTATTCTTATACGTGGACTTGGTGGTGAGTCTGCTCGATCCGAATCCCGGCGGTCCGGTTACTGAGCGCGAGTCTCGCGTCTCGCGATCATGACCAAACTCGTGAATTATTATTTTCTTTTTTTTCGTCGACGACTCGGTACTCCCGATAAGTCGAATTTATCTTTAACGCTATCGCGACCGTTCAACGTGCGTCTACATTTTCTATCACATTCTTTTGGTGAGAGTTCGCCGTACAGGGAACCGCGCACGATTACTTATTCTGTTTATCTCTCTACCGCACATTGCCGGGGCGTGTTACGCGGGCCGATGTCAGCGAACTCCCGAACTCGCGTGTGAACATCACAATAATAAGGTGCACAGAGGGTTTTACGGAAGCTCGTTATACACTTGGTCCGGTTTAACCCCGAGCATTGATCCGCGAACGGACCCGCGGAACGGGGGAATGAAAGAAATAAGGTCAGCGAGATCCGTCGAGGAACGGGGTGTAGGCCAAGGGTGGTACTATTACTATTACTACGCGCTCGAGGCACCGGACTTCACTTTTTTCCGTCGACACTTTCCCTGGTTCCTGGCCACTATCATACCGCGGCCACTTCCTTCCAGCTTCCTCGCTGTCCCCGTTCCGCCCCTCCTCAACGTCTATCTCTCTCTCTCTCTCTCTCTCTCTCTCTCTGTCTCTCTCTCTCTCTCTGTTCTTCCCTCGGATCGTTTCACCCTGTTTCACCGATGACGATGGAAACCGTTCGAGGCGTATCTCGGCTTGTTGTCCGACGACGGCGATCGCTCTCCTCCACCACCGCGACCTCCGCCCCCCTAGCGTCCTCGGCCCCTCTCGCGCGCAACCCCCTCGAGCATACACGCCCTCGTTTCTCACCCCCACGGTGGTCCTCGTCGTCGGGTCGTCGGGGATGAGGAGAGAGATCTCGCGGAGAAGAGAGCGCGACCCTCGGCCTTTCCGCTCAGGCCGGACACACGATTTCGCTCGCGTTCCGCCGCCAATATGGCGGACAACCGTGCCGTGACGTTTTCGCCGCCACTGGTTTTCGCCCGTCCGTCGTCCCGATAGCCCCAGCGACTCTGACGGGAGACGTCGCGACGCGTGCCCTACCCGTCGAGCCGCGCCGTCGAGCGTCCACAACGCCGACGCAACCCCAGCCCCTGTCGTCCGTCCCTCTCCTGCACAGGTTTCACGCTCGCGATCCTGCGTGCGAACGACCCGCCGATGGGTCCTGCCGTCTCTCTCTCGTTTTCTCTCTCTCTCTCTCTCTCTCTCTCTCTCGGTCTCTATCAGCGGCCACGCTCAACTGGTTGGAACGAGAGAGAGGAACAGGTGTCAATGAGTTTATACGAATTGTCTGCAGTCGGATAATTTCGTTACCGTTTGTGGAAGCTCCCGATTCCGGTTTCAAAGAGCCTCTTTGAGGTCACTCAATGCTCGTGATATTCGTAATTCCATATTGGAGAATCTTGTTGGTTTGCGACAGGAATGCATCCACCAATTTGAAGATGATCTTATATATTTTATACAAAATATTAATTGAATATTAAATATTATTAACCCCTTGGGTACATTTGACGTCTGAGACACGTCATTCACTTGTGTTTGTTATAAGCATATTAATTTATTTTTGTTTTGCATTTCTAATTAATTGAAGACATCTTAATACTACATATGTCACCAATATTTTAGAAATAAATAAATTCTTACGTAAAATGTACTGCTTTTACATACTACTCCAAGCAACCAAGAATTATATCTGTTTTGTATTGTTTATATCTTTATTTTCTCAAATAAATCCGAACCCAAAGGATTAATTCAGATCAATAAAAACATATGTTGAATATGTTTTAAATTAATGGCTCGGATTCCTCGTGAGATGGCGAAGATTTATTGATTTCGCGATTCGACATATGTATAGGTTTCCTCGCAAGATTTTTTTAAGTAGATAGATGTTATTAGCGGCGGATTATTAGATTACAAGAAGCTAGGAAGGGGGGGGACGGTTCGGTGACTACGATGGCTGTAACAGGTGCCGTTTCTCGCGTGGCTCGCGCGCAACAATACACGCGGTTGATCTGCGTGAGAATAATAAGCGATGACGCCGTATACCACGTGCCACTACGTGCGGTATGACGTCGGAGCTTTGACGTCGGCCGAGTGTACTTATAGTCTTATCGCTCTTGCACTTGCATTCCTCGCAAACGAGTCCCAGTCGATCGTCCTCAAGCGAGAATTCATACCCTACATATTTTAGTAAATGACGATGCCTATGACGATTAGAATATTTTTCCCTGAATTCCTCTTCCATGAATATCGCGGAAATTGAATAAACATGCTACTTTACATATCTTAAATAAATTTCCACTTTGAATATTTATTTAGTATTTAGAAGATATTATAATATTATTAGGAAAATGGAAATTTTATTAATTCATAATTAAATGGGGGAATAAAATGAATAAATAGGATTATTATGTTTTTATTCGAAAAAATGTCACATGTGTATTAAATACAGTTAAGAAATTGTACAGGCAATTTCTTTGACAACGCGCAAGTGTCGGCCAATCGATTTTCACCGATTTCGCGCGTACCCCGATTATCAGTTAAGAAAATTACAAGCGTTCCGATAATTTTTCTGCACATTCACGCACGTCACAGGGTCATCTTTCACACGAGACCGAGTGCGCCCTTAGGGTCTACTTCACACGTTTATTTATAACGTGCCTATACGGATCGTCGAGCAACGTCAAAATACTCCAGCAGAGAACGAAGTTAAAAAATCGAGTTTATAAAATTCTTTTAATACGTGAAAATAAAGAATGAGTCGAACTATATTCGTTTCATTAATTCGATAATATCGAACCATGATTGTATAATTTAACTCATGACCCACGAAATCCAATTTCCAAGGGATGATTCCACCCTTTTTCGGAACTTGAATGATAAAGTTGGGAGAAGGCTGCGCGAAACGAAGGTACAGGCATCTGGTTCTCGAGGACTCAAGTTCGTGGAGGGACCGGAGTGAGTGCCGGCGAGGAGGGATGCCTTCCGCGTCGTTGGTTCCCTCTCGTTGGTAATTCAGATACCGAGGCAAACTTTCTTCTCGACACNGGGAATAAAATGAATAAATAGGATTATTATGTTTTTATTCGAAAAAATGTCACATGTGTATTAAATACAGTTAAGAAATTGTACAGGCAATTTCTTTGACAACGCGCAAGTGTCGGCCAATCGATTTTCACCGATTTCGCGCGTACCCCGATTATCAGTTAAGAAAATTACAAGCGTTCCGATAATTTTTCTGCACATTCACGCACGTCACAGGGTCATCTTTCACACGAGACCGAGTGCGCCCTTAGGGTCTACTTCACACGTTTATTTATAACGTGCCTATACGGATCGTCGAGCAACGTCAAAATACTCCAGCAGAGAACGAAGTTAAAAAATCGAGTTTATAAAATTCTTTTAATACGTGAAAATAAAGAATGAGTCGAACTATATTCGTTTCATTAATTCGATAATGTCGAACCATGATTGTATAATTTAACTCATGACCCACGAAATCCAATTTCCAAGGGATGATTCCACCCTTTTTCGGAACTTGAATGATAAAGTTGGGAGAAGGCTGCGCGAAACGAAGGTACAGGCATCTGGTTCTCGAGGACTCAAGTTCGTGGAGGGACCGGAGTGAGTGCCGGCGAGGAGGGATGCCTTCCGCGTCGTTGGTTCCCTCTCGTTGGTAATTCAGATACCGAGGCAAACTTTCTTCTCGACACGCGGGCCTGGATTTGTGAAGAGAAACTGGGGAACCGGAGAACAATAAGCGATTTTCTTCAAACCCGTGCAACCCCTTTGTCTCTTAAAATTGAAGCCTTTTTAGCGAGAGCCGGTGTTTCAAAGTGATTAAATTTTCTTTGTACGCGTTTTGTAGGTCACTGGTTCCATCCAACCCCCGCGATTTCATCAGGATTTTCCGCGGGAGCGGGTATTATTCTAGTTAGATTAGTCAGAGGGAGGGAAGGTTTCGGGAAGTACTCCGGCCGGACTTTTGTTCGGCGAGTTGCGGGAACAGGAAGCCCGGGGAGGCGATAATTTTTATGGACTTCGCCGGGTGATGATTGATTCAACCCAGATATCGAATTTTCCTATAAATAGAAGAGCTTCTAAAAACTCGGCAGCCGCATCGATTCACCGCCGACTGCTTTAATCTTCGTCACGCTTTGATCCTCTAGTTCCTGTATCTTTTTTACAACGGGCTCTTGAAACTAGAATTATTTTTAACGAAGCCTGTTCCGTATATTAATGCACTATTAACATTCTGTTTCATTTACGATCCTCGCGTTCTGTATTTGTTCTCCATTTACTTAGTATTATGCATCCGTTCCTTTGAAATACAGTTCAGACCTTCCTCCCCTTTTCGCTCATTAAGCCAGGGGGCCTGCAATGTAAACAGCCGTCGGGTGAAATTCTTAGACCAGGTAACAGAATAAACATCCTCCTTCGCATAGACAGATCAGCATTTAAGACTTTACGGTGTCATGAACTTTCCTTTCGTGGCGACGGCAGAAAAATTTACAATCCATTGTAAGAAGATTCACGAGCGTCGGGTAGGCGATTTTCCCGACACCCTTCAAAAGCTGGATGGGTCGGCAGGCTGAAAATTCTTGGGCCTGTCAGGGGGCCAAGGGGGGTTAGGCCGTTGGGAGGAAAGGGTCCCTCGGCAAGGACCTCGGAAGGGTCTCCGTAAATTCTCCTCTCTCCCCCAGCGAATCCGCCCCTCGGTCGGCAGACTTCGGTTTCTCCGTGAACACGTGCAGGGAGGTACGATTTTAGTGTTTGTGCCTGCGTGCAGCGTGAAGGAGGAACCGCCGGCCCGACACAGTGCAACAGACGCACGCACACTAACACGCACACGTGTGTACATGCCATATGTGCGTCTTCGTGGCGCGCCGTTTACAAGTATCAAAGAATTTACACGAGACTAAGGTAAGACTAGCGAAACGATTTTTGAAACTCCGTACGCTTGACAATTTCGTTTCTTTGCGAAGGTAAAATTAATTTGAGAATTTACGACAGGGCAGTTGAAGGTATAANGCACGTGTGTGCATGCCATATGCGCGTCTTCGTGGCGCGCCGTTTACAAGTATCAAAGAATTTACACGAGCCTAAGGTAAGACCAGCGAAACGATTTTTGAAATTCCGTACGCTTGACAATTTCGTTTCGTTACGAAGGTAAAATTAATTTGAGAATTTACGACAGGGCAGTTGAAGGTATAATAAGCTGATAGACCATGTGTTTGAAATTGACTGTAGTAAGCGGAGGTTGGGAGAGAAGAAATACGATTCTTAATCCCCCGTGAAGGGAGTATATTTGTATTATGTACGGCGCGTTCGGAGAAATTTTGTTACCGATTCGAGTAAATAATTTGCCGAGTTTGCTGAATCTCGCTGAGAGCGCAGTATGCAGAGGTATACGTAAACGCGTGCGGAATGATCCAACGCTGTCGTCGGCAAACATCATCCTCGTCGTCCTAGACATTTCTCTGCCTGGATGTGCTGGATGTGTGCAGAAAGCGAGAGAGAGAGAGAGAGAGAGAGAGCAAGAGGGACAAAGAGAGGACAAGAAAGCGAGAGAGTAAGAAGAGAGTAAGAGGAAGCGGGTGAGGGGATGAGGGAGGAAGAGAAGGAGGGGAGGGAACAGGCTCGACTGCTCCCCCTAATACTGCAGGATTGAATGGGCGAGGAGGGTGGTATTGGGTTCCCTCACCCCACTCCCACCACCCACACACCGCTCTAGCTCCCAACCCACCCGCACCACCCACTTCTGTCCGCCTGCCACCCCGCCTGCCCACCCACTCGCCACCCGACTGCCGTCGAGGAAACAACCTGCAACCGAACCAGCACAACGTTTCCTCGAACAACGAATTTCCTTCGGAGGCCAACCGAAGAGCTCTACGCACCGCCAACGGAAAATCCGTGAGTAAAAACCTATCGTCTCTGACACGCACACCGAATCTTCTCGCCTCCTTCTTCTTCTTCTCCTTCGCCGTCTTCTCCAACGCGCGCGCTTCCAATTTTTCCCTTACACGGTCCCCCCCCATGCCGTTTACGCCGCGTCTTTCTCTCCTTCTTCCATCCGGCCGCGTTCCGCACAGTTGTAAAACCGATCCGATAACTCCGGGGATATTTCGTCCATCGCGTCCGATCGTTTCTCGCGTACAGTGCGTATACCCCGTAGCCGTGGCGATTCGAACGAGGCGGAATCGGGCGGCGATCGATCGCGGCCGAGAGTGAGAGTGACGCGGCGTGACGGGAAACGGAAGAGAGGAAGAGAGACGACGCGCGCGTATCGCGCGCATCGCGATAGCTCGTGGCGAAGATTTCGGTGTGTAGGCGGAGGAGAGGACTTTGTCCGAGCGTGTGCATCGCGGCTGAGAGTGGACGGGCGCGTACGTACGTCGCCGGCTCGCGCGCGAGTGGATCGCCGCTGGAACCGAGTCTATCCGCGGAACGCGCGTCGGAGTGAAACCCGCTGGTCGCATGTGCGTGCGTGCTCCGTTTCGCTGTGTCGCTTTCTCCTCGCGGTGTGTCCGCGCGATCGTGCCGCGACTCGCCGAACACGGTGAACGATCGCGGACCGATATGACGGGGCCGAGCGGAGGAGGCTGCTGTCGGATCTCGGCGAGAATTCGGGCGAACAGCACGCGTTCACGGGCGCCCGACTCGTCCTCCAGAGGGGAGCTGCGTCGCTATATATTTACAAATGGCTGTGTGCGTTACGCGCGCGTACAGAGAAGCGTGCGCGCGCGCCGCCAAGATCCGCTCGCCGTCCTTGGTTAGTCGGTAATAATTTCCGGATGAATTTGAATGGCACACTGCGCGCGCGCCTTCTCTTCCCCGCCGGGCTTCCCTTCCTCCAATTTCTGTCCCCACCGTTCCCATCGTCGTCTTCCTTCTCGCTCGCCTACGCGCTTCCCCGACGCGCCTCTCTCTCTCTCTCTCTCTCTCCGACCCTTTTTCCTTTTTTTCCCCTCCGTTCTTCGTCCGCTCGAACATTGTGTGCACACCTCCCCCTGGTCTACCCACCCGCATCTCCCCACCCGGCCCGTGTTAGCTTTTCTTCGGAGAGCAGCGGTGCTCAACCAGCGCGGCAACGGGCACCCAGGGTGCACCCTCGCCATCTGTCGCCTCCGGGACGGTGTCCTCGATCGCTCCGGAGGAGAATATTGATTTATTCGTCGCCGGTTCTAACCCCTTCCACGTCCATCGCGAGAACGTTCTCGCCCACCACCTTCGCACGCCGCCTGTACGTGAACGTGTGTGCGTCCACGTGTGCGTCTACATGTCGCCTAGGGTTGCCAGTACGCCACCCCTCGTCTTTCTCCACTTCGGTTTTCGGTCTCGGTCGCTCCCGCTCCGAGTTTTCCGCTCGCGCAACGAGCGGAGCCGATCAATAGCCCGGCTCAGCCTCCTTCTACCTCGTTCCGTCGCCCGAAGACGAGAGTGGGTTAGGGGATCGAAATCGATCAATTTGTAAAACTTAGGGGTAAATTAAGTTCGATCCGCAACGCGGTCGATTTACTGGTTAATGAAGCAAGGTAAACGCGCCGAGCTTACCACACCATTTCTCTTGCTACTTCTTGCGTTAGACGGACTCGGGAAAGACTTTCTAATTTTAATGGTAGTTAGAACGGAGGAGTTTGTTTTATGTTGTCTTTTGTTAAAAACTTCAGAATTTTTGTTTAGATTTATTAACTTATTTTATTGGACGTTTCACAGTCGCCGAAAATATTTCTTACGGTCAGAATATTTTTACTACATGTTCTTAACGCGTTCCTTAAAATTTGAATGGTTCTGTTTGTGACATTGTTCTACAATTGGACCCGGCGGAACGGTCATTGTCGATCGCTTTCAAGGAATCCCAACCGACGCGATTAACGTCGTGCTGCTACCCCTTGTGTTTGAAGAAGGGTGACAAATGGAATTGGCACCGACCGATCTGTGTTTAGCTGATTTCCTTCCGGGTTTTTGTTACGGGCTACTCAGGTAATTGGTTCCGACGTTTTCTTGTAACTGCGGGAATTTTTAATGAATCGTAATTCTTCATTGTGATGAGTTTCTGTATTTATTTCTTAACCAAAGAATTCGAATCTTCTAAAATGTTGCGACAATAGATACTTTATAATTTTTATTAGAAAGAAACAGGAAAGGGAATTTTTAATTAAGATAAATCGTAATTTTTCATTGTGACAAGTTTCTTTATGTATTTTTTCCTTAACCAAAGAATTCAAGTCTTCCAAAATGTTGCGATAATAGATTCTTCATAATTTTTATTAGAAAGAAGGAAGAATTGAAATGAGAATTTAAAGGTGTTATGGTTACAATGGTACGCGTGCTTCTCGCCCCAGTTTCAACTGGAATCAATAGAACACTTTTCATTTGAACGTCGAAATTGTAATACTGGGAGGCTTGAAGGCGGAAGGTTTCCCGCTTGATGAATAATTTAACGGCCGGTAACACAATCGGCTGTGGATTTTTCAGGAGCCGGGGAGAAAAGAGGAGTTAAGACTGCTCACGCTCGAGCGGATAGTAAAGTGGTCCTCTCGACATCGATCGAGTTTCTAGAGATCCTCGAGGTATACACGTTTGTAATTGCTCTCGGTTCCGTCGTACTTCATTATCGCGGTTCCTCTTCAAAGGACACCGGGACACCCCCGAGTGCTTTCTCAATAATTTTCAATCCCTCTTTAATCTTCGTTCTCTGTTCCGTGCAAATTGATTCCTAAAAAACAGGCGGAGGGAATTAAACAAATTGGCGTTAAGCTCCAATTATTCTCCTCCTCGGCGAAAACGAAAGCTTTATTAAGACATTAAAAGATTTCTCTTGCACTTCTCACAAGTTCTTCATAAACGTTCCGAAAGAAACTAGTGTGGCGACTTGGTTGTGCCACCCCTTCGTTAGAAATATAGTTTAATTTTCTTTCTCCTCTTTACTTTCTTTATTTCTTTGTTTAATTTTCATTTTATCGCCAGCCAGACGCAGCGGCTCGGGCTGCTAGGTTCTAGCAGGTCGAGTCCTTGGCTAATATCTGTGTTCATGTCTCTGAATCTTTTCTTCCATCGATTATTNCTTTACTTTCTTTATCTCTTTGTTTAATTTTCATTTTATCGCCAGCCAGACGCAGCGGCTCGGGTTGCTAGGTTCTAGCAGGTCGAGTCCTGCTTGGCTAATATCTGTGTTCATGTCTCTGAATCTTTTCTTCCATCGATTATTTCTCGTGCTGTCTCTATTTTCTTTTCTCGTTTTCCTTTCTGTTTAGATTAAGTTTTGTAGCGTCGATTATCGGCGTTCCAGAGTCAGTCTCTGCCTAGCTTCGACACGATATACTTGTACGCGACGTTATTTCACCCGCAAGAGAATATAAAAAGAGGATCTAAAATCTATTCTGTTAAGAACTGTAATTATCATTCATACCTATTCCACCTCCTCACTAGATTAGGATAATGACGATTCTATTTGTTTTATCATTCTTGAGTTCTTTCCACTTAGAATCTCGAATGCGCGTAATAATTACTTTCCGTCAGTGTTCTCCATTTCCGAGTAGGTTTAATTGAAGGTCCGTAACGTCGATCAGTACTCTTAATCGGTCTGTAACAATCCCGATTCTAATTCCATTGCTCCATCCACCTCGAGGGAAACAGTGGAACTCGTTAACGCTTCCGATTCAGAGTTTCGCGCCGCCTACGAGTTCCTGTCATCAGGTTCGAACAGCCGCGATTTCCGTGCACGTATCAACCCCGACCAGAATGTCTTTCACGAGCCTGAAATCACTATTACGCGGCTATTGTCCCGTTTATGTCCGATCATCGACAATAGCTTTGATCGAAAGCTTGACTAAATTTCTATCACGTCACGATATTAGAAATCAATGTCGATCACAATTAAATTATACAGAAAAATATTTTCGATCATTAAAAGAAAATTTAAATATCAACGAACTTGAATTTCTTTTGTCCACATTTTTTTATAGGATTGTCCTTGTGAATTATAAAATTTTTTAAGCCCCAGTGGACGGACGGACTCTCTTATAATTAACTTTACACTTGCAATAGTTTTTGCGCTCGTGTGGAGCGACTACTTTTTGCGACAGATTTTTTGCCAGCTCGCGCACAGAGGGTGGAAATTACGATCTCGTTTTAAGAGATTAAAGCGTAACGGAATGAAACGCGAGTTCATTACGTGTATCGTCCTTAATCACATCGCCTAATGAGGCCTGCGTTACTAGGCGTTTTCTTGAACGAGTACGCGACTCCGGGCGCCAGTCACGTTGCCTCCACCGCGATATCGGACGTTGTTCCTGACAGGATAGATCGATTCGGCAGGTGCACCGAGGATAGATGTTTTAGTGAAACCCTGCAGCTGAATGTGTAGAAGATAAGGGTTGATAAGATCCCCGAATTCAAATACGACTAGCCGCCCTTGCGTTCGTTTCACTGTTACATTTCCATCGAACGCAAGCATAGGGTTATCCAAAATAGACTATATGAAGTTTCTTTCATAGAAAACATACATTTAATAAAAAAATAGTTTTAATAAAACGTATCTTGTTAATTTTATTGGTTTTTTAATTTAATTATCAGGTATTGTCTATGACAATTATGTGTGAAAAACGGTATCTGCTAAATGATCATGACTTCGTTTACATCAAGTCGAAAATCAAAATTTTCGATAACATTTAGGCATATTTGCTCGTTTCACCAATTTCATTTCTAATAAATAAATGTTTTCATTCGACCGAACTGTTTTTGATTTGCTAGACTATGGTTTATCACAATTCAGTTTCATCAAATTTCTTAACAAAATTCCGAATTATTTGCCCCGATGGACGACTATGTTCGCTGAAAATATTACGTAATTTACGATGGGTATTTTTTATTGAATACTGATTTTCAAAATAAAGTTTAGTATAGGACTCCACTGTTAAAATTGTCTATCATTGTAGACATTATTCAACATCCTAACGATACTTTTTGGATAGCCCTATATAACATAATTCACAATTAATATTTTTATCAATACTGAATTTGTAACGATACAGAGAGGGAACAGAATTGCCATGTTTCGAACTCGTTTCCTTGCCTCTCGTTTCGCATTGATCAAAGTTTATCAAAACAAGAGGACGAAGAGGAATGAGTATAGAATCGAGTTATTTGAGGATGAATTCGAAAACATTTCCGTTTATACCCGTCCGCTTCGCTCCGACCGGTCAAAACATTTTGAAAAATGAAATTCTCGCCCGGGAAACGATATTTCACGCGCCACGCTCCGATAACGTCTCCATAAATCCTCCGGGGGGTAATCGATGATACGTCGCCACTTACGTTCACTATCAAGAACGATCGACTTTATTCAAAACTGGACCCGTAAATCCGACCAGTTTACACGGTAATGCACTACCCCCCGAGAGATTTATGAAATTGAAGCCACTCTCCCTCGAACTGGGAATTGTTCTTACGTTCACCTTCATCATTCGTATCAATCCTTTCGTATCAAATACCCCAGAATAATTTCTATTTTAATTTAATTATGCACCCCTTGAAACAGCGCCTAGGAATTGTACTTAGTTTTCCTACAAACTGCTTAAGAAAGAACATAAAAATACTCCGTCAGGATTGATTATCAAAATAATACTGATCACGGCATGTCAAAATGTGTGAATGATTAACGCTATTTCTACCGGTCTCAAAAGACGCTTGGAATTTATGTTTAAAATTATTATTTCTCTTTTCTTTTAATAAATTAGTGAAAGTACTGTTTGTAATAATCTGTGCTCATAATAAAGTTTGCAATTCAGCAGTAAAAAGAATTGAAAAAATATGGACAATCTTTTACAAAATAATTGTTAAGTTAACCGGTTAATTAATTAAGTCGAGGAAGAACGATTAATGTGACAGCTGTGAAACTAATGATAATAATTTTAGAAGACAGTTTCAAAATTAATGACTGCGGAGATTTATTTGAACTTTTACGAACTGCTGGGCTCGTCCTGTTGAAAACATTTTAACACGGAGAAATTGTTTGTATTAGATATGGTTTTCGGCTTAATTGCAAAAAATGGGTAAAACCGTTGGGCGGAAAAAGGGGAATCGGCGAAAGTATTTCTTCACGGATGGATTATAGTCATAAATGGGACTAACCCCCCCGTGGTTCGCAGGTAAACGAAGCACTACCGTTCCAAGGATATTCCGTGAACAGCGAGGAGGCCGAAGATGGAGGGTAGCGGGACGGGAATTAGCAGGCTCGACTGCTATGAAGACATGTTTAAAGAAATAACCAGAAAATTGTACGGCGAGGATCCCGACCACAGAAGTAAGCGTTCGTTTAAACAGCATTTGTCTGTCAATTACTAATTAATTGATATTCCCCATTAACGAAAATTGACTTTAATCATGCCCCTTTTAATCGTTACAGCTTCGAGTGTTCAAAATGAATTTGAAACGTCGGTCTCATATAAGAACGAGGATGATACGGGGAACGGAACTGACGGCAGTGACGACGGAAACTGGACATGCGAAGAGGAGCCATTGAAAGGAACCGATGGAAGTCGGATCGCTGCTTACCACGCAGGGAAAGCAACGTGGAGGTGCTACGAGTGTGGTGCGTATCTAATTTCAATCATATTATTCAACTGAAATATTTCTTAAATCTAGAAAGCTGGAGATTTCATGTACAAACGTTCACCAAATTGTCAGGGATGGTCGCTAACTTTTAGTCTGACTCAGCATCTCGTGTACCTGTCTCTCGTCGGAATTGTCTTCACCGAAATATTTCTCCAATAACAATGACAAACTATTTACGGGACCGCCGAGGGTGCGGACAAAGAAATGCACGTGGTCCAAAGCAATGAGTAATACACCCCAGGTGCGAAGGGTGTCGGGGAACTTGATTTGTCACGGGGTTTAAGCAGTAAACAATACGAAACTATTCCGCGAACCTCCCAAATACCTATTTTTCAAAACGGGACTTTTATGGNGTGCTCATAATAAAGTTTGCAATTCAGCAGTAAAAAGAATTGAAAAAATATGGACAATCTTTTACAAAATAATTGTTAAGTTAACCGGTTAATTAATTAAGTCGAGGAAGAACGATTAATGTGACAGCTGTGAAACTAATGATAATAATTTTAGAAGACAGTTTCAAAATTAATGACTGCGGAGATTTATTTGAACTTTTACGAACTGCTGGGCTCGTCCTGTTGAAAACATTTTAACACGGAGAAATTGTTTGTATTAGATATGGTTTTCGGCTTAATTGCAAAAAATGGGTAAAACCGTTGGGCGGAAAAAGGGGAATCGGCGAAAGTATTTCTTCACGGATGGATTATAGTCATAAATGGGACTAACCCCCCCGTGGTTCGCAGGTAAACGAAGCACTACCGTTCCAAGGATATTCCGTGAACAGCGAGGAGGCCGAAGATGGAGGGTAGCGGGACGGGAATTAGCAGGCTCGACTGCTATGAAGACATGTTTAAAGAAATAACCAGAAAATTGTACGGCGAGGATCCCGACCACAGAAGTAAGCGTTCGTTTAAACAGCATTTGTCTGTCAATTACTAATTAATTGATATTCCCCATTAACGAAAATTGACTTTAATCATGCCCCTTTTAATCGTTACAGCTTCGAGTGTTCAAAATGAATTTGAAACGTCGGTCTCATATAAGAACGAGGATGATACGGGGAACGGAACTGACGGCAGTGACGACGGAAACTGGACATGCGAAGAGGAGCCATTGAAAGGAACCGATGGAAGTCGGATCGCTGCTTACCACGCAGGGAAAGCAACGTGGAGGTGCTACGAGTGTGGTGCGTATCTAATTTCAATCATATTATTCAACTGAAATATTTCTTAAATCTAGAAAGCTGGAGATTTCATGTACAAACGTTCACCAAATTGTCAGGGATGGTCGCTAACTTTTAGTCTGACTCAGCATCTCGTGTACCTGTCTCTCGTCGGAATTGTCTTCACCGAAATATTTCTCCAATAACAATGACAAACTATTTACGGGACCGCCGAGGGTGCGGACAAAGAAATGCACGTGGTCCAAAGCAATGAGTAATACACCCCAGGTGCGAAGGGTGTCGGGGAACTTGATTTGTCACGGGGTTTAAGCAGTAAACAATACGAAACTATTCCGCGAACCTCCCAAATACCTATTTTTCAAAACGGGACTTTTATGGCACCCTTTTAAGGACTATTGTTTTTGCTCAGGTAGCTTCGGATGCCTACGTTATGCACGTGAGGCGTAGGTAATTCTCGCTGGACACCCAACTCCCACTCCAACCCACTGTCTTCTTCGCTTACTTACTTGCTCGGCAACCCCCGAATCTCAGTACTAGGTGACACTGTTGCCTTGGCATTCGTTGGGTGCACCTCGTCTTGTCTAGCGGTTGAGACCTTCCACAGTTCTCCGTGTTCTCCCTCGTTGGACACCCAACTCCCACTCCATCCCACTGTCTTCTTCGCCTCCCTATCTTATACCTGACCTCCGAATCTCAGTACTAGGTGCCACTGTTGCCTTGGCATTCGTCGGGTATACCTGGTCTTGTTTGGCGGCTGAGACCTTCCACAGTTCGTGTTCTTCCTCGTTGGACACCCAACTCCCACTCCGCCCCCTGTCTTCCTCGTTCACCATTTTCGTTCCCGACCTCCGAATCTCAGTATTAGGTGACCACTGTTGTCTTGGCATTCGTCGGGTATACCTCGTCTTGTTTGGTGACTGAAACAGTTCTTCGTGTTCTTCAGTTAAGAACAGAGTAGAGACAGCGACTTAAAGCGACTAATTGTAAGTGTCTGAGAAGTGTGGACCATCTTAGAGTCGATACTTAGTCCAGGTTCGTTGATCATTGTACGTGAAAAGTGAATAAACAATTTTTGTTTTATAAAATATACGATTCTACAGAATTTGCATGAAGTGTCCGTTCAAAAAAACGAGTGATATTAACATTGTTACCATTCGATAGGTGATATTCTGGCCGGAGGACCACGCGACGTGGCCGAGCACTTCATTGAACTCCATTCGTCAAGGATTCTTGCTGAAGACAGCAGGAATAGGCACCATTCTCCCAGGAAGGAATACATGCATTCGGAGCTCAAAGTTGAAGACCTAATATCGTACTTAGAGAGGCTACGGGAAAAAGCGGAGCGAGTAGCGCCTCCGTCCAGGCGGACACAGGAGACGCAAACAGTACCCGCCGCCCTGTTGCCCGTCACTTCCCCGTTCCTGCTTCAGGAACTACCTTCTGCCCCTGTTACACAACACCTGCATCAGGTATTTCTCTTTTTTTTAATTTCAATCTCTACAGTTTTTATCTTCTATGATTCATCGTTTGTATTCTTCATCTCTGTCTTCTATGATTCATTCTTTGACTCGTGCGAATTTTACAATTTCTCTAAATATGAATCACGTTTCAATCTTGCAGGCAACCACCACCATGCAGCCATCCGGGCCGGGGGCTGCGAGCAATAAGCGTTACGTCTGCCGCTTCTGTCCCTACGGGACCGACCGGCGTGATCTCTTCACGCGCCATGAGAATATCCACCGGGAAGAAAAACCTTTCCAGTGCTACATCTGCTGTAAACCATTTAATCGTGCAGATCACGTAAAAAAGCATTTCTTGCGAATGCACCGCGAGCACGAATACGACTTGTCGAGGATACGCAGGCAGGTGGGATCCAACGCTATGAAGCAGGAGCCGAGAAATATGGCGAACACCGCGAATGCGAGTGTAAACGGTCAGCAAACCCAGCAGCAGCAGCAGCAGCAACAGCAGCAACAACAACAACAGCAGCAGCAACAACAGCAGCAGCAACAACAGCAGCAGCAACAGCAGCAGCAGCAGCAGCAGCAACAACCTCAACCTCACACAAACTATAACAATATTTTCAATAACAATAAAAGCTACCAACTTCAACCCAATCCTGCTAACAATGCAGCTATAAACGCAGCTGGTCTCTATCAGAATGCATCGATGCCAGCGCCTGGGATTATACAGCCGGACGCCGTAAATGGTCCTACTGGCAAAGTAGCACAAAAAGGATGCAACAGTAAGAGTCATTTAAAGGTTGGATCGAAGGGGGCTCAAGAGCGAAGGTGAGATTCCTGCATTTTTTTATTCTCGTTCTACATGTTGCAAAATTGTGAATAAAATAAAATATAATTAATTAGTGTATTTATTTAATGTTAGAAATATATATGGAGAAGTTATTCATATTTATTATTGTAAATTCGCAGGTATTCGTGTAATTATTGCTCGTGGAGCGGTGTGGATAATTGGTGTCTAAAACGACACATCAATACCCATTTGAAACCGTTCGGTTGTACCCTCTGCGAATACAAAGCCGCACGAGCCGAACGTCTGGCGACCCACGTCTTGAAGGTGCACAACCGAAGGCAGTGTTCGAGATGCCCCTACATCGGCGAGGACGCAGCGCAATTGGAGATGCACCAGATGCACGTGCATCGAATCAACAGCGGTAACGCTTCAGCGACGTCTACGGTACCGGCAGTACCGCCACCCAATAATCGCCACCAACAACCATTGCAGTAAGAATTTAATCATTTTAATTATTCACAATTTCACGGTTTCTACATATAGATAAATATTTCTGAAATTCCATATATTGATACAATTATGATATAAGCAATTAAGAATGAATGCACTTGATCACGTAGATCTAAAAATCTATAATAATGTATACGAAATTCTGGTAGCAACTTAAATTTATTTACATTGGAAAAATCTCTTTGAACAATATTTTATTCACACTTAACTTGACCAGTTTTCAACATATTCATTAATCATTTGCTTGCACTTCTCCTGGTGCTACCAGTTAATTGAAGTCAAAATCGAATCGGGACTCCGGGCACTGTATATCACGGCGCGCGTTTAGTTTGCCGGTTTCGCCGGAACCCGGGGAAATTCATTAAAACGGTTTAATTGGAAGTCGATCGCTGCGGCCGACTAATCCGCCCTCGCTCCTCTCTCTGTGTCTCTCGTTAGTTTTTCCGGTCGACGCGGGCAAACAGCGTGTAACGAGCGGTCCCGCGGCCAGATTTAAGCTTCAATCACGGTCGTCCGATGTTTCTCTTGCTCGTTAGCCGTCTTTAAACAGAATTATATCGACGATTCGCTCGTCGACGTTTTCGGAGATCCTCGTGAATTACCGCTCGACCGAAACAAACCTTGTTTACAGATTCTTGTTGGCCTCAGCTAGAATACGTCTTCTTTTTTATTTGTACGTTCTTAGTATTGGTCACTTTCTCTTCAAGTTTTTTTTATACACTGCGCGATACAAATAAACAGTTTTAACGTACAGATTGTTTTTCATTACTTCTGTAATTAATACGTGGAATGGGAAAATTTCGTGGAATTATGAATGGGAAATTTTGGCGAGAATTTTGTAAAAATGATTGTTGGCTCCCAGTTCGATTAACAAGCAAAGCTTTATTTATGGTTAATTACCGAATTTACAGCCCCGTGGGAGGAGGTCGACCTCCACCTGGTCCGCCAGTTTTTCCGGCTTCTGCTCCGACGATCGCACCTGCGACCACGGTCATCCCGCCGACTACCATACTCGGGTAAGCATCACGCACAGTTCTCGCTATTTGTTTGTCGTTTTTATCATTATTTTGCGAATCATATGTTGTGACGCACGGCGAAGCTAATTTTGTCACTGATCTTTATAGAACACCGGATAATAGATCAGATTTACAAAAATTGTTCCCTAAAGCATTAATAATTAAAAAACTTATTTCGAATGCATATTTTGTACACNCTTTGCACGGGAGGCGTAGGTAATCCTCGCTGGACACCCAACTCCCACTCCAACCCACTGTCTTCTTCGCTTACTTACTTGCTCGGCAACCCCCGAATCTCAGTACTAGGTGACACTGTTGCCTTGGCATTCGTTGGGTGCACCTCGTCTTGTCTAGCGGTTGAGACCTTCCACAGTTCTCCGTGTTCTCCCTCGTTGGACACCCAACTCCCACTCCATCCCACTGTCTTCTTCGCCTCCCTATCTTATACCTGACCTCCGAATCTCAGTACTAGGTGCCACTGTTGCCTTGGCATTCGTCGGGTATACCTGGTCTTGTTTGGCGGCTGAGACCTTCCACAGTTCGTGTTCTTCCTCGTTGGACACCCAACTCCCACTCCGCCCCCTGTCTTCCTCGTTCACCATTTTCGTTCCCGACCTCCGAATCTCAGTATTAGGTGACCACTGTTGTCTTGGCATTCGTCGGGTATACCTCGTCTTGTTTGGTGACTGAAACAGTTCTTCGTGTT
>SMSR01008424.1:51804-63246 GCA_019453355.1 Ceratina japonica
TATATTATAATACCATATAAGCAAAGGCTTGAGAAAATATAAGTGTACGGTATTCATTTTTCTGATACATACGGATATTTCACTAATACATTTTACACAGAAATCCGTCACTACCAATTTTATTGTCTTACGTATTGAGTGGCGTACGGAGACCATACGTTTCGTTGTCCTGTCGTTCGGTTGTCGGATAGCGTAAATAGACCTCTATGGTTCCGGAGATATTGACGTGTGGAGAGAATCATAATCTTTTTCGGCGCCGCTATTGTTGTCCTTCTCGCACGTTCACTGACTCGCGGACCTACCATAATCTCCGCCAACCGGTCTAGACTCAGCTGATTCACGTAACTAGGTCAGTGCCGTGCAACACGAGACGCTGCGCTTAAAATTTGGAACCGTATATCTCCGAAACTGATTAAAATATCTCGATGAATTAAAATCGATTTTTTTCGTTTAGACTTCCATCAATTGAGAGAGATTTCTTTGACAGAGTGCTAGGGTTCATTGATAATATTATGTGATTTTATTTCATACTCTTGATATTTAACGTTTGCTAGAAAATCGTTTTTAACGGGGACCTTTATCATTAATATATACATTTATTATCTAGTGTCCTGTATAGATCAGTGAACTTTGCTTTTAAATTGGTACATTATTCGCTAGCCCTTATTGAAAATTAAAACAAAGCTTTCGTTATGAATTAAGTATTTTAATCGCGAATTACTTGTTTCATTGAATTTAATAATTAACTGATATAAAAAAGAATTTCGAATTATGTAATAATAATATTTAAATATTTTAATCGCGAATTACCTGTTTCATTTAATTTCATAATTAACTGATATCAAAAAGAATTTCGAATTAATTATTAGTTCAATTTTATGGAATCGATATAAAATATTTAAACGTACAAATGACGAAAGGGTTAACAGAATATTGAGAGATTTATTATTAATTTTGATTTAATGGAATACAGATTTCCTGAATGAATTTTAGACATGACGTGCCATTAATTGCTTAGGAAAACAAAAATTAATGTCGCTTTGTGTGTTTTTTTTTTACGTCCCACTTACTTTTATTTTATTGTGACTGTCGTTCAGCAGCAGGTTGAATTTCGCGAAAAAAACAATGTATAAAGTTCGAACATTCTTTCCTTCTCATTGATTTTGACTGTACAAGAATTAATTGAAAAAAAAACCGAGTTTGAAGCTAGAAATCGATTGAAATAAAGAGAATCACAACCTGCCGCTGAAACCGTACTCGTCACCCGTCCTCCGCTCCATTTTTTGTTACGTTGCAGCGTCATTTTTTGGTTAGACGTTTTTTTTTCAGTTCGCGCCATGTGCACGCTTCGTTTGTGTTCCGCTTTTTCTCGTGCCCTCTCACCGAGGCACGCTGCGCTTTACTCTCTTTCAGTTCTCTGTCGTTGCCACACTGTCTCTCTCTCATGCTGTTTTTATAAGTAAAAACAAAAAAAAAACGTCTTCCGTCACCTGGTAGAAAAAAAAATGACGCGAACGTAACTTATGGAACAGTGCCGCGGTGGTTGCAGCCACGAGATGGTAAACATCATCCCTGCAACTGCAACGACAATGCCGTATCCAACACTGGAGGAGAAGAGGGCCGGTCACGGGCACGACGACGGTCGCAATCGTCGCCGCGACAACAACCACGTCGGTGACATAACCGAGAGACGGGGTCGCGACCTATACAGCGGCCTCCGATCGCCCAACCGCGGTCCAACTATTCTCACTGTACTTAATCGTGATTTTACGCACAGACACGAAAGCGAAACCGAAGCCAACACAGTGCGACCAAGTAGTAGCGGATCGAGTTTCACATGGGCGTCCTCGACCAACTGGTGGCGGAACAGGAGGAAGCAGAGGCACCCGAAGAAGGTCAATCGTAACAACCAGTACACGGACAATTTAGATTCGTTCTGCACGGAGCAAGACGAGCAGGATATGAACGACGTGGAAATGACGGAGATGGAGAACAGTACCGTCGGTACTGCAACAGAAACTGAGCGGGTGTCGAACGATGGGTATCAAGGTGTAAGTAACGGAATGTTCATTTGTCAGCTGTGTCCTAGCACGTCCGACGGTAGGGGAATGGCTTGCTACCATCGTCATGCCCAGGCTGCGCAGACCCTTTACGAAATGTGGCGAGGACACAATGTTAACGGGGCCTCTCCGGAGAGCACAAGCCCGGAGGAAGACTCCGATTCCGAAAATCGTCCGCTATCGCTCACGCTGAAGGCCACGGTGGTTACCAAACATCGATGGGAGTTTTGATGAACGGTTGGCGTCGCGGAAAATAGTAGTTGATCGAGGCGGTGGACTTCCAAACGCATTGCACGTCTGTGCTTCATAAGCATGAAACGCTTTGGGCCTAAGAGATTTAAGAGAACGAAAATTTTACTGCTATTGATTTTTACGTGCTTCTCGATTAAAGGTATTTCCGTCTGACTTTGAGAAACGGAAGTCAATTTATCTGGTGATAATGAAAGAGTAAAAAAGAAAGTATTTTTTCTATCGACCAATTAATATAATTTTTAGAGGGTTATATTTTATTAGAATTAGAAAAAATATGTGGAATAACGTTTTTTAGTTTGGTCTATAAGTTAGTGATTATTCAGTGCCTTTGATCTTCACCGTCTCGAACGGATTCAGGGTATTTGCATCGAAATCGTCCCGTTGGCCGGGTAATACGAATGATCAGCAATGATATAAGTGATCCAAAGATACAATTTCGGTGTTCCTAACGCGAGACAGTGATTCATCTCTCAATCGGTTTCGATTAAATTGGGTGGAAGCACGATTTTCTAGCCAACGAAACCAAATACTTAGATAGGTGAAACAATTCATGTGAACGGGGCTTGCGATTCGGACCGGACCGTGAGTTGATATGTTGATATTAAGACAAACAAATAGATGTAAGCGATTTGGAAAACAGCGAAATGTTAGATTTTAAGGAGCAAACTAATCGAAAGTACCTTGACTCAAATTTTTCGTCCTCGTGAAATACACAGACACAAACACGCGACACGTATTCGCTCCGCATTTATTGTTACTCGCACGAGGAACGTTACAAAACCGTATTTTCACGTAATGGGAATGAAAGGAGCGAAAACGATGATCTGTAACATGGCGATGTATTCTGTTCGTCTATTGCCTATCTCTGTAAGTTAAGTTTATTGATTTTAGTTAGTTATTGTTTGCCAATGAATGAATCTATAGGCGTAAGAATGAGAAACGAAGATTGGGCCGATCGAATCGCGCGATCCTGGCCAGACGAGCTCGATTTTTATATTAAGGAATATTTGTACAAAACCACTATCTTGTTTACGTTATTACATAAAATAAATCTATTGTACGTGAGCAGCAAATAACGAAAGCTAGGACATATTAGACTTCCAGGGATTTTCGTCATTTCTTTGGGATTCTATAGTTTCTGCTATTTAATTTCATGTACCCTTCCCTCCTTACTTCCTTAATTGTAGGCATTTTCATTTATTTTAGATAGAATAAATTTCGAATTCCTTCTTAAATCTGCTCGTTTACATTAATTTCTTAATTTATAAAACTAAATTCCTATTTTTTTTTTTTTTATAAAAAGATTGATATCTGATGTCGATGTGCAGCGATAGTTGGAAACGTAATTTGAAAACGTGCCGGTAGAAGCCGCCGTTGCTACCAAGTCATCGATTTCCGGTTCGCTTTACTCCGAGAATTCGTACTTTCTCACATTGTCCTAATTTTATAAGTCCGACGAAACATTATAGATTCCATCCGTGCTTCGATTGGCAAACTTCGCGAACTGGTCGTTCTTTTTTTTAATTCGTAATTCCCGGCATTATTTTTTAACACCCGTAGGCGTGCGACTTTCAGTTTTCCGCCTGAACACATTGCGAAACTTGATCCGAAGTTTTTAATATTCGCCAGGGAGGGGAAAGGGCGGTTCGAATGTTGCTCGTCAAGCAAGTAAAGTCTTTTAAACGTAGCACGCGGCTGGAAACTTGTAAACTTAATAAAGCGAAGGTAAAGCCGGAGCCGAAAAGCAGCGAGAACTACGAGGGTAACTTAAAAACGTGAGTAATTCAATTCCGATACCGAGAGCCCGTAAAACCGTTATTTTCCAAACAGTTCCCACCTCCTCTTCTTCCCCCGTTCTCTCCCCCGCCTCTCCCCGCTTTTGATCAGACGTAAGTCTGCGAAGTTTGGAAAATGTATTAGCGAGCAAGACCGCACGCGGCGGTTGTGCGGCCGGCAAAAGGGGGAAGTCTTTGCAAAGATATTTAGTAACGATCAGATGCAATCTCTGGCAACGCAAAGCCCGAGGGGAACACGCAACGTCGACGACAGTCGATAATTGGATGAAACGGGAAACTCACTCGAGCTTGCTTGGCTTTTGCCCTCTGTTCGCAAAGTATATCGAGCCGACGCAACGCCGGCCACCTCCCTCCTCCCATCCCGCCGAATCGTTCAAACGCTTTGACAAACCGACTTCGATCGGCGTAATTTCAGATCGCCGGACCCTCCCGATTCGTTCCGCGAAACGGGAAACCCTTTCATCTGATAATTACGTCCAACAGCTTGGAACCGGCCGGCGGCGCGGCGAATTTTGAATCGCGCTGCCCCTATTAAGAATTCTAACGAGCGGAGAGCGCACCGAAACCGGCGGTGCCATTATTTCGAAATTACAAGTCGTAAATTAGCTCGTGGAGTGGGTTACGTTTTCGTAGAGCGGAAACGACAGTGATTCGTTTCGCTCGGATATATATGCGCGAATCTAGCCACTTTGTCATTTTTATCGCGTCAAAAACGCCGGTCATGCGCGACGCTCGCTCGCTGCCCGCTCGTTCCCCGATTCTACGCGCTCGAAAACTGCGTGTTCGCCCTAGCGACGGGGAAGGGCGGGATGCAATTAAAGTTCTTTTAATTGTAGGCTCGCGGAGAGAGAAAAAAACCGATTTGGAAATGTAGTTTCGCAGGGAAAAACGGTTTGGAAACAACGTTACGTCGCACTATCGCCGAATGGTTATTTCTCCTCGATGGTTTTTCTAGATTTCAGATTACTCGCTCTATTTCGATAACGGTCATCGTACGATTTGTGCGAATATAAGTTTAATCTCTCTCTGTCCGATGTTCGTAACGTCGGAACTGGAAAAACTGCGACTCTGGCCTGAATCGAGTTAATCTCCATAATTTAAGCGTCACATTTCTTTTGTTAAGATATTTTCTTCGACATGACCGAGCGGCGTCGAGTCAATCGTTGAAAACTTTTCGACCATGAACTCCGGATCTGAGAGCTCGTTGGAGATCGATCATCCCGGTGACGGGGGTATCGCGCGGACGAGGAAAAAACACACGAAGAAGGCCCTGCCACGGAGCGGAAGCTCGGTGAGCACGGCACATTGCGTTCCATCGGGCCGGCCACGAAGTCAAGTAATCGCCACGGCGAAACAGGTTAGTCGGAACGAGCAAAATGAAGCTTGATAAAAATAACGTAAAAGAGAAAGTAACGCGAGAACAAAGTAGGAACGACGTCGTTCGATCATACGGAGCTTTTATAGTAATGTCGGAAATTCTTCTTACGCCGTCACTAATTACCCGAATGTTAATAATAGGTCGGGATAAAAAAGTATAGCGTAATTTACAGAAATAAGGAAAATTAACGTAGTTATGAGCTATTATATTTTATACCCGCGGGAATCGGTTGATGCGATGAACATTTGGTAAAGAATAATTCCGATATTATTAGATTAACTGAAAATCGAAGCCGCGTTGAATGCGAATACTGAAATATCAGATGGTCGGGAAGAGAAATCTGGTTTACACGTCAGCGATGATCAGATTTTTGCCGGGGAAATTTATGGAAATTCTTTAGGGGATAAGTCGATCGTTACATGGAAATTTGGTATAACGGGAATTGTGGCGGAGGTGGCGATTGCCTTGGGAATGCGGTTAACTTCCGATGTGGAGCGTGCCCGAACGGGCACGATAAATGTTGGGATTTGTGCATCGATAAGCGGATAAAAGCAATCAGGAATATTCGAACAGCATCCGGAAGCCGACCGAAGGAAACGGGGAACGGGGGTACCGCCGCGCCGGGTAGACTGATGGAGCTTGTCGCTTCGACGGGATTTCACTCTTCCCATCGCGCCGTTTTTATTTCCCGCGGATCCCCCGCCTCTGATCGACCGTTCTATACCTTCGAATTCATAGAAAATCTTTAAGATTTACCTCTTACATCCGTTCCGTCCTGAAAATCCGCTCGTTTTTTACGTACCGTATCGAATATTTCACTTTTACAGGATTACTCGAATCTCGCTGCGACGCACGAAATTGTTTACCTGTTTCGATTTTTCGCCGACTCTTCTCGCTGCGCGAGCTTTCGAGTTTTCCCACGCAGTTTAAATATCTTCGAAACTCGCGAAGTTTCGATTGTTTGTTCGCGTTCGAGTCCCGAGAGTTTGCTCGCGATTAACATTGGGGCTTGCTCGACATTAACATTCAGCCCTTCAAACTTTCTGATTAGGTACCCGTACTACAGAGGCTCTCTTCATCGACGTTTCGAACTTTCGACTAACATACAAACAGCTAATTCCGTCCTGCATTCTTGATAAACTGCGCTTATACAAATATTTATTAATGTTACTCGCTCTAGGAAAAGGAAGAGATCAATTTTCGATGCATTAAGATCATAGAGTTCCTCAAGTTGCTGTAGCTAAATCTCTCCTATAAAATTGTATTAGATTTGCAAAGAGCTTGCAATATCTGAAGGGAGCGTGTCGCGTGAAAGGGTGCTGGTTTTTAACATCACGCGAGCAAGCGTGACTATGACGCTCGTATATCAGTCCATAATGGCACTCGAGCTGGCCGAACGCGCGTCAAGGGGCCACGTATGCGCGCATCTACAACGTACCTGTACGCATGCACACAGACGTATCGCTGCCTCGGCGTTTACCAGCAATTTTCTCATCATTACGCGCACCGCATTAACGCACATCTATATTCATCGCGCGGCTTATGCGTCTCCCCGATTCCCCCCTTTCTTTTTTTTGCAGTTTCTTACGCGGTCCGAGGCTTGACGAAAAACCGGGGGGGAAATTTATACGCGCCGAATGGCGAACGCAATTTCTCTTTCGGCCCTCTTTCACCTGACGCCCGCGGCATCGTTTATTTGTATCTCATTTAGAGGCCGCGAGTCGCGCTTTGCATTTTAATTGCGTCAATTCAGCGCTAATATCATTTTCCCGGCGTAATTTCCCGCGCCGGCCCGCGAGCACGCGAGCAAAAAATAGTTTCGATGAATTAATTTGAATTCGTTTCGCTCGTAACGGCCATAATCGTATGCAAATTCGACAATTGCGGGATGGTTAGAGGATCCGTTATTTCAGACGATCCGCTGTCTCTCCTTTTTCTAGCACTTCCGCGGGCCTGCGGAATTTTGCACGGGGATATAATCACGTATCCGTGTACTGGCGATAACAGAAGTTTCGCCCTGAACATCGCCGCCGCCGCCGACGCCGTTGTCCCTTTTTACGCGGGAGCGTGGAATCATAATTTCGACGCCGTTTACGCGACGCCCTACCTACGTGTTACACGGGACACCCGACCTCGTTCATGAATACGAACCAGCTTCGCGAATGCATTTAGCCACGGTTAAACTGGTTAGAGGTTAAGGGATACCATCCGCATAGCCGTTTTGATCGTTTCCGTTTTGGGATGGAACTAAATAGCGTCTCGCGTGAAATTAGGGTAGTTTGCCCTGTCCACGGATCGCTAACCGCGCTGAATTTATCTGCCGTTACGTTTTTCTCGCGTCCCATATGAGGTCTAGTCGAAACGGAAGTTGGATACTCTCGCCTCTCGACGTCTAAACATAATTCACCCTGAATTCCGAAGACAGGCTAAGAACATTTTTTATACTGATTATACAAAGTGCAATGAGTTAATTTGAAACGTGTTAGTATACCAGAATTGAAAAAATGTTTCGCTTGTAAAATTTAGTTTTAATTATACTCCTGTTCCAATTCTCATTGCAAGAGTTTTAATTTGCAAACCGAATAACGCTCTCCGATGCGGCTAAAGAAATTGTTGCATTATGCATAACGGCTGGCATTAAGTTTGTTATCCAATTCAAAAGCGTTCCTTTCTTTAAACGCGGCTGCTGAAGCATCGTATTAGGGTTTAAGGAAATTGTGCTAGGCGAGGGTGGATCTACCACTGGCGAAGATGAATAAGCCTAAAAAGAGCGAGCGCAGACCCCAATCTCTCCCTACATTCTTGTTCATAAGTTATGGCACAGTTAACATTAGAAATGATTGATTATTCCGCAGTCGTGCGAATTTATTTCAGGCACATTTCGTGAGCATTTTAACAGGTAAATGAAATGTGTTATCGAATTCTAAATATTATAGAGTAATTATATACGAGAGTTAATTGAAATTTTTTAATTGAAATTTATAGATACCATCATTTCATTTAATGATTCAATATTTAATTTAATGATTTAATACAATCTAAATATAATAATCATAAAATATAATAATTATTTAATTTAATGATTTAATATTTTATCAAGTTATGCGAAGTCTGAGAATGATTTGGTTCTGAACGGTTCCCATTCGGTAACTTACAGATGGGAGTGTACATGCCCAGCCAAAAATTTGTATACGACGGTGTTCATCGCATCGTGTTAGCATAAATTTGCGGGTTCCATTCGTCCCTCTTAATCTGAGGATTCTCATCGCGAGAAGCCAGCACCATTTTCGCGGATATCCGCGGTCTGCTGAGCCCGCGTTTTCGCGAAACGAATATCCACGCCCGGCGAAAGTCTCGACGTTCGTCCCGAAGTTTGAACCGGCGACGAAAACTTTTCGCCGGGCGATAATCGAAACGTATGGCCTCTGTTGAGTTTGATAAATTTAAGCCACAGCGATCCCACCGGTGGTAATGATGAAAGTTCCATGCTTTCTTGCGCGGGCATCCGGTGACGTTTGTACCCGAGCCGCCGAGTTTCACATCAACGTGTGTCTTCAAAATGTTTTGATATTAATGGTTGAGATTCTACTGCTGCGATGTTTTAGAATGATTAACGTACCGCGTTGCAGTTGTCTCACCAAACAATAACAAAAATTGATATTGTAAAGGAATTAATTAAGATTGAACAAAGACTGTTTATCAGGTGATTCAAAGCATGAAATGAACACTTTGAACCCACGGACCGCCCCGAGCACTATACCTAATTTCCTTAAATTAAACGCAGCATAGTGTTAGACGTAAGCAGCACAACGTCTTGAATATAATCATCCTAAACGTTTACCTAATGCATTACATTAAGTACCTTTAACATCTAAATATACACACAGTACATGGCGAGGGTCGTCTTGAAGAGAAAATCTGGAAAACACATTCCGAACCCTTTACAGTCTCAAAGAGGGTTAGCGCGAGATATTTCTCAGACGCCGACCTGGCAGACGACACCATACATATTCTTGACACATTCTATACTTCTCTGAGACGCGAACACTTTTCTCCGGCGCTACGTCAACCCCGTGAACCAGCCTAGTTTACGTATTTATGAGAGGAACAGCGATCCATCGGGAAGGTTACGGTTACCAAGTTCCGCGCTTTCTGTTACCTTTGACATATGAGCTTTCCGCGTAGCCTCGTTACCTCGGAATTCTCATCCCCGAATCAATTGATCTTGTTGCCGCGCTTATTCGTACACTCGCCGACACGGACCCCCCCGGGTATTAAAATTTTGTTGGAACTGTAAAAGCAGATCCTTTCATTTTTTAACATCCGAGCTTTCGACTTTTCCCTGTTATCGGCGCCGGTGCTCGCGTATCCGTAAAATCCTTCGGGAAACAGGTTGGTAGTTACAGAATCCGCTTTGAAACGTCGGGCGTTCGCGGGAAAGCTGCTCGATAATTGAGCCCCGCGTTGTGTCATTCGACGCGAGTTTCGGGGTTAATACGTCGGGACACGAGAGTGTTTGCGGGGTCGGCAACCCTGTGACACGCGAGCCGATTTTGTACGGTTTCCCCGCGAGCGTGAAATAGAGAGGAAAGCAGGGAGGAGGAAAAAAAAAATAGAACAAGAACGTGGGCGAACGAAATCGCGATCCGCGGCGGTTGGGGGGGAGGGAGCGGGATATTGTTCCGTGTGTAATGTCGGGGGAGCGAGCAAAAGCTCGCCGACACACGCGTCGACTCGCGTGCGAGCGTGTAATTTCGCGCGAAACGACGCGACGCGACGCCGACGTACACGCGGCGCGCTGCTGCTACGTACCGACGATGACACGCATCCCTGGCCCCGGTTTACTCGCGGATTGGTAATAAAAACGATCTGCTACTCTTTGCGGGGTTATCTCGCGCAGAATAGCGGCCGTACGGTCTTCGACAAAAATATGCAAACGACTTAAACTCAAACTAACTGTACCCCAAAGATTTAGTCAAAAGTGTAGCCAACGATAGGTTCAATTATTTTTCTACATGATTGTCAATATAAATAATATATCAAAATTTATTTAACAAATTGATAAATGTTAAAAAAAACAGCTTATTGAATGAAGTATAATGATTGACTTTGAACTGAAACTAGCTGTATCTCAAAGATTTAGTCAAAAATGTAGCTAACGACAGGTTCAATAATTTTTCTACATTATTGTCAATATAAATGATATACTTGGTTCGACGTTTTATTTAACAATTTGGTAAATGTCAAAGAGAGCAGCTTATTGAATAAACTATACTGATTGACTTTGAAAGTCAAACTAACTGTACCCCAAATATTTAGTCAAAAATAGCCAACAACAGCTTCAATAACTTTCTACATGATTGTCAATATAAATGATATACTTGGTTCGACGATTTATTTAACAATTTGGTAAATGTCAAAGAGAGCAGCTTATTGAATAAACTATACTGATTGACTTTGAAAGTCAAACTAACTGTACCCCAAATATTTAGTCAAAAATAGCCAACAACAGCTTCAATAACTTTCTACATGATTGTCGATATAAATGATATACTTGGTTCGACGATTTATTTAACAATTTGGTGAATGTTAAAGTGCTTATTGAATAAACTAATGACTGACTTTGAACTCAAACTAACTGTACCGCAAAGATTTAGTCAAAAGTGTAGCCAACGCTTCAATAATTTTTCTACATGATTGTCAATATAAATGATATCCTTGGTTCTAAAATTTATTTAACAAATCGGTAAATGTTAAAGAGCTTATTGAATAAACTAATGACTGACTTTGAACTCAAACAAACTGTACCCCAAAGATTTAGTCAAAATAGCCAACGACAACTTGCATAATTTTATTACATGATTGTTAATATAAATGATATATTCGGTTCTAAAATTTATTTAACAAATTGGTAAATGTTAAAGAGCTTATTGAATAAACTAATGATTGACTTTGA
>SMSR01008424.1:63311-75985 GCA_019453355.1 Ceratina japonica
AATTTTTCTACATGATTGTCAATATAAATAATATATCAAAATTTATTTAACAAATTGATAAATGTTAAAGAAAACAGCTTATTGAATGAAGTATAATGATTGACTTTGAACTCAAACTAGCTGTACCTCAAAGATTTAGTCAAAAATGTAGCTAACGACAGGTTCAATAATTTTTCTACATGATTGTCAATATAAATAATATATTTGGTTCGACGTTTTATTTAACAATTTGGTAAATGTTAAAGAGAGCAGTTTATTGAATAAACTAATGACTGACTTTGAACTCAAACTAACTGTACCGCAAAGATTTAGTCAAAAGTGTAGCCAACGCTTCAATAATTTTTCTACATGATTGTCAATATAAATGATATCCTTGGTTCTAAAATTTATTTAACAAATCGGTAAATGTTAAAGAGCTTATTGAATAAACTAATGACTGACTTTGAACTCAAACAAACTGTACCCCAAAGATTTAGTCAAAATAGCCAACGACAACTTGCATAATTTTATTACATGATTGTTAATATAAATGATATATTCGGTTCTAAAATTTATTTAACAAATTGGTAAATGTTAAAGAGCTTATTGAATAAACTAATGATTGACTTTGATATGATAATATTAAATGCACTCGAAAATCAAGATTCTGACGTAAACGATAAATTATGCAACGAAAATTATAATCCACCCAGATTTTAACATAAATATATAAAACGTGCGCTAAAGTGCGCTTACGAAGATCAGGTAGTTTCATAGCTACATCCGTCTCTTAATATTTACCGAACGTGTTTAACGTATTTATTACGTTTTTAATCGAACCGGTCGTTCGCGATATTGTTGTTATTATTGTAAACAAGAACGGTCTCATATATTGAAAATAGACCGGACCATATTGCGCGGTGGTCCGACAATTCTAACTAAATCACCGTTTTGATTGAAATGTCCGTTTGCGTAAGATATGGTGCGAGAAATGTTTTAACTAAATTTTATTGGCGGAAAAAATATAAAAAGCTAGAACTGGGACGCCATTAGTCGATTGCGATCGATGGGGCGATCGCGTTAAAATTGCAGGACGGTTTCTACCCCCAGGAATTAGTCCGACCAGGTTGAATTCAGCTACCGAATAATCCGGCCAACTTTTTTTTCCCCCCGTCGCCCTCCGCCGAAGAGGGGGTCGTATAATTAATCGCTTCCTTCGTTTCGTTCTCGTTTTTTCCGCAGCGGCGGCCGCCTTTTCTCCTTTTTCGTCGCACGATACGCCGGTCAGATTTTCTGGTAAGATACCCCGCGTTTATTCATAAACGCGCGCTCGCACACGGACAATATATACGGTCGATCCCCGTGGACGATAAATAATAGCATTAATAATCGCGTAATCGCGTAGGCGCTTTGGCCGCCGCGTTGTGCCGTGCCGCCTAGCGCGAGAAATTAATGCGGCTTGCGTGTTCGCGCGGGCATCGACGAATATAATCTTTAAACAGTCGATTCAGTTTATTTCGCTACAGTCATAAAAATATTGCGCGGTCAAACGGTTCGCAATATCGTAAACATCGGGTTTTAAAAGTACGGGAAAACGTGCATATTTAATAGCTGTTCGGTCCGATCGTAAATTATAATTTTGTTAACTATAAATATCTGCATTTTTACGTAAAGGGATAAATCGTAGCGATTGGTTGCGACAGTCGTATCTGGTAATCGGGATGAAACAACTCGTAAAACTCGATTTACACAAAGCCTGATGAATGCGGAATTCCTCAGAAATTCCGTACTTACTATGTGACGAGGGTGCAAGTAGGCGTGGTGGTACTTACGTACGCAGGCACGCGGCACAAAGCGTGTACATAATTCGTAATGCGTTGAACTGACGCGACGCGCGCGTGTCTCAGAATGCGAACTGGCTAAGGCTAAGGCAAGGGGTGGCATATCTCAGGCTGCTGCGAGATGACTCGTAACGTCACTAATACGAACCAACTCGGCCCCACCTGATGTCGGCCATACTCGTGTCACGTTTTAAAACGCAACCCATCCAGGATAAACTGTGTACAAATTTTTACCACTGCCAGTCCATGAAAGTCAGTCATGTCAATTTTGAATTTATTATTTAATACTTAAATACAGTGACGTTCATAAATATTCGTACACATTTCGAAATGGTATACAATTTTTAGTATTGGATCAAAGAACTTTAACTTTTGTGGAATTTTAGAGAACTTAATTTACTATAGAATGTCTAACAAAAAATAAAAAAACTTATTGGTATTCATTGAAACTGCAATCTCAAATTGTTTAGATTAAATCAGGGATTGTATTAACATATATAAAAATAATATACATATATAATATATATAAAATTTCAGTCCAGCCATTGTATGATGAATTTTGTACATATGTATACAGTGACGTTCATAAATATTCGTACACATTTCGAAACGGTATAAAATTTTTAGTATTGGATCAAAGAACTTTATCTTCTGTAGAATTTTAGAGAGCTTAATTTACTATGGAATGTCTAACAAAAAATAAAAAAACTTATTGGTATTCATTGAAACTCTAATCTCAAATTGTTTAGATTAAATCAGGGCTTCTATTAACATATATAAAAATAATATACATATATAATATATATAAAATTTCAGTCCAGCCATTGTATGATGAATTTTGTACATATGTATACAGTGACGTTCATAAATATTCGTACACATTTCGAAACGGTATAAAATTTTTAGTATTGGATCAAAGAACTTTATCTTCTGTAGAATTTTAGAGAACTTAATTTACTATAGAATGTCTAACAAAAAATAGAAAAAACTTATTGGTGTTCATTAAAATCGCGAAGAAAAAAGAAAACATCATGATGTTTAACTTTTTTGTTGGAGGCTCTAGCAAAAATTTCAAACATCCCGTTTGTAGATCTAAATGTGTTATATGAATGTGTAAAGTTTCATAAAAATCCATAAAAGCATAAAAGAGTAAAACATATCGAAACATGTAAAAATTCTTCAATTTATCCCAGTCGTAGATTGAAAGTCGTGGAGAACTGCGATTTTTTCAATTTCTAATCGCTTATAGCGCATAACAATATTGATCGACTTTTATGAAACTTTGAACATGCATATAACTTACTTAGATCTGCAAACGAGACACTTCTAATTTTTATTACAGACCCTAATAAAAAAGTTAAAAACCATGTCCTTTACTATTTTCCTCGCGATTTCAATGAATACCAAGTTTTTTTTATTTTTTGTTGGACATTCTATAGTAAATTAAGCTCTCTAAAATTCCACAGGAGATAAAGTTCTTTGATCCAATACTAAAAATTTTATATCGTTTCGAAATGTGTACGGATATTTATGGACGTCACAGTATATGTACAAAATTCATCATACAATGGCAGGAATGCAATTTTATATTATATATATTATTTTTATATATGTTATTACAAGTCCTGATTTAATCTAAACAATTTAAGATTGGAGTGGTAGGTCAATGACATTTAAGAATAGACGATTGGATTGAATACCGGTAGGTAAAATCTTATTCTAAGAACTTTGTGGGGTTTCAAAGGTGGCAAGCAATTCATAGACATGCAGATTTTCCGACGGGTCACTAAAAGTTGTAGGGACGTTGGAGATTTCACAGTTCCGGGATCTCGGAGGTCTTAAGAGCTTTAAGGAACCCTCGAGGATTTTCAGATCTCAGTCTCAGACCTCAAACAGCATCTCAGGGCTTTTGAAAGGAAGACGTTAAAAGTCTTTCATAGATATTTGCTCTTACACGTCCAACTGAAATCCTGCAATCTCGATACAGAATCTACACTCATATATAATATATATTGTTTCAGAAATATATGTATGTATTAACATAATTCTACTGGGATTGTTCATCGATCAGTGGAGGTATCGTTACTGGATTTCGTTGATATACCAGGAGATCGGCCTCCGAATTACGCGGGTTTTCCGACATTGTTAAGCAGATCACTTGGTGGTCTTCATTTAATGATCGAACCACGGTTCCCCGTCCCCACCACTTCTCCATTCGCCAATTTAATTCTGCCATCCAAATGAAATAACGGTAAGCAGCAACCGAGATTAATGAAAAAGTTAATCTGGATGTCAGACATGGAGATAAATTATTCTCTTCCATGGAAAAGATAATTAAGTCTACCCCGAAATACATATATGCGTGCAGCATTCATGCGAAACCATGCGATGTATTTTTTTGAAAGTGGATTAAGAGATTACCGTAATTCTGTACTACTGTCAAAGGGTTGAGAGGGATAATCATTTCTCTTTGCCAGATATTTTCGGCGAAACGTAACTTTCTACAAGTTTCATTTAGAATGATAGAGTCTCCTCTCGCGTGCGTTCGATAACATAAACTTCATCTCTCATTTTTCGGTGCGTGAGCTGAGTCGATTATTTAACTTCCCTAGAACGCGTTTTCACCGATTGAAAGCTCTGTTAATTTGGCTAATTGTACGCCGTGGAGGGGAATAGCTCTCACTTCTCACCGAACGCGTATAATTCATCATGACATCAAGCAGAGACAGAGAAAGATAATATTTTCGCGGTCGGAACCGCAACGATATTCGCCGGCCGCGGTTTCGACGCCGTTCATATTAACGTCATTATTTCGGGATGATTATTAAAATGACCGGATTCGCCGTTTCGCGGACCGTGCCGCCGAACTGATTGAAATTTCATGCGCCGATCTCGATTGAAAAGTAACGCGATAACGAGCTGGCGAAATAATTAACATGCCACTACGCGATCGCCATATTTCACGTTCCTTATGCAATTTACCGAACGTAAATACGCGACGCGAAAAAAGCCTTTGATTCATCGGAACTTCGGGCCGGCGAATTAAACAGTTAATTAAAGAAGGAAAGAGCGCGCGAATAAACTCAGAACCGAACTTCGTTTGCGGAAAGATTGTAATTAACGCGGAATAAACAGAAAATTAGTCTCTCCTCGCGTGAACCCGGCCGCCGTGGGAGTTGCCCGGAAACAGAGCCACAGAGAGAGAGAGAGATGGTGTTTAACAGGATGAAATAATGATTGTTAATGGACGGTGAAAGTCGGCGAAGATGAACGCATTACATACGCACAGAATCGCGATCGATTTAGCAATTTGTGTGACAACATTCGACGTCGGGACGAGCCCCGCTTCCGAAAGCAATTAAGCTTTTTACGTTCATTGGTGGACGTTTTGTCGAGGAAAAATTGATGGGAGCGTGTGACGGAATCATTGAGTGGGATTTCGACCGTCGATCCGCCGGTTCGATTTGATGGAATAAATTAATTGTGACGCGTTTCACGGGGCGCGTAAGAGCGGCAATTATCACCGGTATACAGCGATACAACCTCGCACTCGTTTCGGAAATGGCACTGACCGTCCCCCGTTTCCTTCCTTCCTTCCTTCCTTCCTTCCTTTCTATTTCCTGGCCTCGCGCGACCCCGCGTTTGTAAATTCGATCGAGCATTAACATACACGCGACGTGACTGATCAACGAAATAAACGTGTGACACCCCTTTCCAATTTTTTTGGCTCCTCGATCTGTGATAAAATTTTTTAATTATTTCGTTGATCTTCTGAAAAAACAAATCGGAAATTCTTCTAAAGTAAGATGCTTTCTGATAAATCATAACTTTATGATTCGCCAAATATAAATGGCAGTAAGAAATTATTATCTCAACCCTTTGACAGTATTGCAGAATTACGGTAATTAAACTTCAATCTTTAATAAATGTTTTAATTATCCTGTTGATCTTTTGAAACGTGAAAAAGTCGGAAATTCTCCTAAAGTAAGATCTCTCTGATAAATCATAACTCTATGATTCGCCGAAAATAACTGGCAGCAAGAAATGATCGTCCCTCTCAATCCTTTGACAGTGTTGCAGAATTACATTAATTAAACAAAATAAACGTGTGACTTCTTAATTTCTTTAACTCTTTGATTTTTAATAAAATTATTTAATTACCCCGTTGATCTTCTGAAACGTGAAAAAATCAGAAATTCTCCTAAAGTAAGATGCTTTCTGATAAATCCTAACTGTATTCGCCAAAAATAGCTGGCAGCAAGAAATGATCATCCCTCTCAACCCTTTGACAGTATTGCAGAATTTCGGCAATTAATCGAAATAAACGTCTGACTTCTTAATTTCCTTGGCTCTTTGATTTTTAATAAAATTATTTAATTATCCCGTTGATCTTCTGAAACGTGAAGAAATCTGAAATTCTCGTGACGTAAGATGCTCTCTCATAAATCATAACTTCATGATTCGATACGTGCATCCAGCGAAGGAAAGACGGATTCCATTAAATATCCAGAGTAGACTGAAATCTTCAAGAGGCTTAGACAGATTGGGGCGCGTTTCGGGCCAAGACTAATAGACAAACACGAACGGGGGCGTTTAATAATTAGACGNATCAACGAAATAAACGTGTGACACCCCTTTCCAATTTTTTTGGCTCCTCAATCTGTGATAGAATTTTTTAATTTTTTCGTTGAACTTCTGAAAAAACAAATCGGAAATTCTTCTAAAATAAGATGCTTTCTGATAAATCATAACTTTATGATTCGCCGAATATAAATGGCAGTAAGAAATTATTATCTCAACCCTTTGACAGTATTGCACAATTACGGTAATTAAACTTCAATCTTTAATAAATGTTTTAATTATTCCGTTGATCTTCTGAAAAAACAAATCGGAAATTCTCCTAAAGATGCTCTCTGATAAATCATAACTTTATTTGCCGAAAATAATTGGCAGCAAGAAATGATTACTCCTCTCAACCCTTTGACAGTATTGCAGAATTACGGTAATTAAACAAAATAAACGTGTGACTTCTTAATTTCTTTAACTCTTTGATTTTTAATAAAATTATTTAATTATCCCGTTGATCTTTTGAAACGTGCAAAACAAATCGGAAATTCTCCTAAAGTAAGATCTCTCTGATAAATCCTAACTTTATTCGCCGAAAATAACTGGCAGCAAGAAATGATTGTCCTTCTCAATCCTTTGACAGTATTGCAGAATTACAGTAATTAAACAAAATAAACGTGTAACTTCTTANCACTGACCGTCCCCCGTTTCCTTCCTTCCTTCCTTCCTTCCTTCCTTTCTATTTCCTGGCCTCGCGCGACCCCGCGTTTGTAAATTCGATCGAGCATTAACATACACGCGACGTGACTGATCAACGAAATAAACGTGTGACACCCCTTTCCAATTTTTTTGGCTCCTCGATCTGTGATAAAATTTTTTAATTATTTCGTTGATCTTCTGAAAAAACAAATCGGAAATTCTTCTAAAGTAAGATGCTTTCTGATAAATCATAACTTTATGATTCGCCAAATATAAATGGCAGTAAGAAATTATTATCTCAACCCTTTGACAGTATTGCAGAATTACGGTAATTAAACTTCAATCTTTAATAAATGTTTTAATTATCCTGTTGATCTTTTGAAACGTGAAAAAGTCGGAAATTCTCCTAAAGTAAGATCTCTCTGATAAATCATAACTCTATGATTCGCCGAAAATAACTGGCAGCAAGAAATGATCGTCCCTCTCAATCCTTTGACAGTGTTGCAGAATTACATTAATTAAACAAAATAAACGTGTGACTTCTTAATTTCTTTAACTCTTTGATTTTTAATAAAATTATTTAATTACCCCGTTGATCTTCTGAAACGTGAAAAAATCAGAAATTCTCCTAAAGTAAGATGCTTTCTGATAAATCCTAACTGTATTCGCCAAAAATAGCTGGCAGCAAGAAATGATCATCCCTCTCAACCCTTTGACAGTATTGCAGAATTTCGGCAATTAATCGAAATAAACGTCTGACTTCTTAATTTCCTTGGCTCTTTGATTTTTAATAAAATTATTTAATTATCCCGTTGATCTTCTGAAACGTGAAGAAATCTGAAATTCTCGTGACGTAAGATGCTCTCTCATAAATCATAACTTCATGATTCGATACGTGCATCCAGCGAAGGAAAGACGGATTCCATTAAATATCCAGAGTAGACTGAAATCTTCAAGAGGCTTAGACAGATTGGGGCGCGTTTCGGGCCAAGACTAATAGACAAACACGAACGGGGGCGTTTAATAATTAGACGCGCTCCATCCCGAATAGCAATCTCTGTTATTGCGACGCGATGGCGAACGCGGGGCTCTTCAGCTCCGCGAGGACCGAACGGCAAGTGTTTATGAAAACATGGATGAGTTCCCGGTTATACGGTAGCAGCCGGCTTCCATATCGGGCTGGCCCTGCGTCGGTTTTGAATAAAATATGAGTCTGAATGAATTCCAAGTATACACAGGATGTTTCGCGCGATAGGAAACCGATAATATCCATCCGCCACATACGATAACATTATCGACAAATCTGTTACTGTTACCCAAAGATCATCTCTAAAGATCTACAGGGAATAAAATTCGAAATGATTATACTATTACATCTAGTTGATTGCGATTTTTATAATGATTATTTTGATATTCTGTTATTTCATCAGAAATAATTATAAAAATATCGGGGACGCGATATAAAAAATCTCGAGAGTTGATATTTGACCCCGGTAAAAATTTTTAATTAAAACAATTATAACGACATAGAAGTGCGCGTTTGACTGGCAGTTTTCTAGTTGAAAAGTTGCTTCTGTACATGAAAATATTCGCATTACGTAGCATGAAGGCTCCATAATCACACCATGCGCCGCATTATCGGGCTGGCGATTGTTTATCGATAACAAAGGATCGTTAGCCGCGGGAGCACTCGTCGAAATAATTATTCCACGAGGAGATAACGACCATTTAGCGGGATAATGTCGCTGAATCGGCCCGCCGCGGTTCCAGGCAATTCGTTAACTATCATTTCAGAGGCCTGTCACACGATCGCTGATTACGTCGGAAAGAAGAGTGGGACGGGACCTCTGTATCGGTCCTCCTGATCCTCCGTGGATCGAGATCAGTCTGAAAATCATGGTGGCGAGACGTAGGCAGGTAACCCGTGTCCACTAATTAACGCGGGACTTAAGCAAAAAGTTAACGACTCGATGGGCTTCCGAGAGCGTGGACCGATATAATAACTTTTTTCTCGCTGATAAGAGATTCTCATTAAGAAATGATTTTAATCAGTGAGATCCAGTGTGACGTTGCGTTAATGATCGGCCTCGGGTTCGATAAAAGGGTACTTAGAAACATGGTCCATTCAGAGTTACGTAACGAGGAAAATATTTGACATGTCAACGTCGAAATACTGTCTTCGAAAGACGTATTCGACACACAAAAAAATGTAAAATTTGAGGTATAGGTATAAGTATGTATGAGCCTCAGACGATTTATGGCCTAAACAAACAGCACAGGTCAGTTTCTTGTTGTGCAGCTTCGATACTATCCTACTTAATTATTACTTAATAATTAATTAACCTAAATACCTACCTTTTATTTATAGCCAATGTCGTACTTCCCATGTAATTTTGTATAGAATTCGGAAACACCATGAGGTACAAAGTTTCTGACTGTAGAAACGTCTGATAATAGAACAAAAATTACGATTTCTTTCTATAATGTAAGCGAAGAATTCTGTTTTACTAGAAATGAAAAATGGTTCTAGATTGGTACCAATTAAGCTCTTGCCGTGTTAACTGAAAAATGTCTTAATGAATATAAATTACAACAGCTTGTTTCTGCGTTGTTCGTGGAAATGTAAATTATCAAACTGTTGAAAGGGTTTTTCTGGGTTTGACAATGTACATTAATTACGAGCACTTCCGATTTCGCTTAATTAAGAATATACAGAGCAAAGTTGACGAAAAAGCGATGCTTCCTATGAGAAAAAGAGAGTCCATGCAGAGAGAACGACGATGAGAGTTAATTTCTTAATCAAACGCAATTAAAATAATTATCTTGCAGAAATAACTTATAGAAATAACTGCTATATATAATTCATATGCTTTTATATAATTCATCCTCTACAGTAATATACAATACAATTATATTTTATTAACTTCCAGTATGTTCCCAATGTGGAAGTATGCAAATACAATAGATGGAAATTCTTTCTGCTCGCAATGCATTCGTTTCAATTTCAGTTTTTAATTAACGTCTGTCAGGTTTTCCACCGTATATAACATACCATGCTTGTTTGAAGTTCGATTTCCAATTAAATTTTCTTCGATTATTGAAACCATTTTTTGAAATAATATTTCATACGCGCATTGTTATATATGAATTTCCATAGAAAAATCATTTTCAAACGTCACAATGGAATAAGTCAATCGCACGGCTGGCCAACCAAATCGCAGGATAAGTCGATTATCTGGACGTCATACAAACTGTTCCTCCAAAAATCAACTGATCATCGATTCCCAATTTGTGTCTCGTTACATTCGGGCGGGGAAATATCGAGCTCGTCGGACTGGACCGAGCACCTGACGGGGAAAGACATGGCTCGTCTCGTGATCGGAGTCAAACGTCGTCCAAGCGAAAAGATGACCGCGGGCACGTGTCGAATGCAAGAACGCGGCGACCGACAATGGCGGCCAATCGCCGGCGCCGGCATACGTGATCGGGCTGGAATCGCTCGATAATTAGAGCTCATTGATCGCGAAGCGTTTGTTCTTGTCAATAAAGGGGCAGGGGACTGTCCCCCGCGAGACGACGTCGTTCAAGTGCTGTTACGTGTTTGACCAGCCGATTGATATAACCGGCGAACGAGAAATCAATATTCGATGGATGAATGGAATGGAAAGATTGTGTACAAAATGAAAGAATAATATTAGCCTGGGCGAATGTTGTTCCACAATTAACTTCATGTACACTCTTACGGACAGCGGACCATTATTTTTCTTGATTCACTGCTTTTGTTTTGAAGCAAAGGACTTCGCCGGAGAATGCAGCGATTTCATATTTTCTGTTTCTCTTGCGATGTTTGTAATCGAACGTTGAAGCGAGCGAAGCGAGTAAGCCGGAGGACGGGCCCGGTTCGGCGGAACGGGAAATACAATCGCCACGGTAGATTAAAGGAGACAAAGAGTCCATTTTGCAGGCATATATCCGGGCCGTGGCCCGCGCAGCCGGACGCAATGATTTATGTATTAAAAAGAATCGGAAAATCGATCGGCCATTAGCGCACACTGGCTGGAAATATTATCGCGACACGTGTTGCCACGAAGGATGCGAAAATGAAAATGTTTCACGCGCAAATTGATCGCTGTTACACTCGATTATATACACCCGCACCCCGTCGCATCATGTCGTTACCGAAACTTGAACGAAAAATAATTTTCTGTAAACATGGACTCGCGTCCCCAGAGGATAAAATGATTGCGTGAACCGTTCCCACGGTCTCATAATTCCGTCATCACCACTGCAACATTCTTCTAATAATGCATAAAAAAAAGTATAATTCCACTTGAATTACATTTATTGATCGATCGAAATTACATAATTGATTTGAGGAGGAGACGATTCGGTTTTATTAAATCTGTACAGCTGAAAATGATTACTTTCCTTCCATTGAATCGGTAGCTTCTTACTATTGCAACTAAATCAGTTGTAAAAAATCGATAAAAGAGTAATTGAAGTGGAGCCCGGCGGAGAGTCAATCAGTCGGAAACGAATGAATATTTAAACGCAGACGTGGGCGGCGCGGCGTTAATGATTTCGGATCGATGTAGTCGTGTTTGCCGGGATTATTAAGCCGCTGATTAATCGCGTCAGCAGCGTAAATGATTGTTATTAGACAATGAGACGAGCCATCTGACAAGATTGATTGTTGCCACGAATGGTACACCGAGCCGGTGAACGATCGACCATTGTTATCGACGCCCTGGACTGCATTGTACCTCCGCCCGACCTCTCTCTTACCATCTCGCGTCGACGAGGGACGGGAGCGGGGGCGAAAAATTCAATCTAACCATTGTAAATGACTTCATGAGCCTTAATTAATTCCGGCATCATTGGAAGCTGACGCGCCGAATTGAATTTTGTTGACTCGCCCTTTGCACTCCGCCCCCGTTTCCCAATATTCACTGACCGATGATTAAAAATGTTTTAAACGTAGTTTTCAATCTACTCCTTGTTTTCTGTCATCCTCTCCAGCAGGATTTTCTGTTTATTACATTTTGTAACGCTCGAACCCTCGAAACAGCGATTTGGACATACTTTTTTAAGAACATCATCAATTACTTGCGCCGTTTCAAAAATTACCTCCTTCATTGGAAATCGAAGCGCTTTACTATTTTATGTCGTATACGAAGCACTTGCAATGGGAACAAGCTTGAAATTTAAATACCGTCGTTCTTTAAGGAGGTTCATCCGGTTAAGGAATTAACAGACAGATCTAAAAAAAAAATTTTTGATAGTCTATAACAGTATACCAGGATACCTCAAAAAAATTTTTAAGTCATTTGGATACCTTAATGATGAGATATTAATATAAATAGTTTTTACAATTTTACATGCAGTCATATGGAAAAGAGTGATTTCCCAGACTTCCATCGCTAATTTATTAGGTACCCGAGTCGAAATTTTAATTCTGATTTAAACTTCTTAGTTCTACACAAGGTTTTGGAGGTCTAAAGTGAAATTGTATGATAGAGATTTTTTCATAAGCATTAAAGTCTTATTATGACCTCGAGGTTCTACTTACGTCCGCTTTAGACAAGTTGA
>SMSR01008424.1:80238-108629 GCA_019453355.1 Ceratina japonica
AATTCGTTGATTTAATTATGCAATTCCTTGAAGCTTCAGCTAAATATGACAATTGAATTGATGCATTTAATCAACAACTATGGATTCCCGGGAGCCTGTATTGGGTCACGTGTACGCGTTTAAGCTGTTATGTCGCGTTTATGGGTATGTGACATCGATTTCGATTCGACGAAATCGAATTAGATTAGCTGAGGAGGAGCGTGAGAAGCGGGTCCGCGGTCCAGCCTGGCCGGAAGCTACCATCCGAATGCCCTAAGTCGACCAGAGCCCACGTATCCGCTAGCCGTATAGCCCCGGCTCGTCAAATATTTACCGGACGCTAAGTACAAAGTTTACGTTCCACCTGTTACAGTCGTACTTACCTCCGAGTCGCGTGATAAAGTGGATCGACTCGAATCTTGGATCGGAGATCACGAACTCATTGGAAAATCACTAAATGATCAAGTACGCCCTTCAGATTTTATAACAGGTCGAATAAAATGTTATATCGTCAGCAATGGATGCATTTAGAAAAATGCTGACCTTAAATTTGAAACAGATAGAATCGTAATTAAATTTATAAATTATAGTAACGTACGTGTGTTAAGATAATTTTCCATAAACTCAAAGTACTGGATATCATTATGAAAAAAATATATTTGATTCTTGAAATAACAAAAAGTATTATAGAATTTTTTCCAACTCCGATTACTGAACTCAATTTCGAGAAAAAAGTTGCTTCGTTTTACACGCTGTATTGTACGTAGCGCACTATTATGTGTAATATTATTAACACATTACTGTATAAAAACACTGTAGATGTTAATGCAAAATTGAGGTCTAAAAGTTGTAGATTTCTACTTTTTAATTATTGAATGGAAATGAGGGGTAGCCAAATTAATTTAAAAGATATTTAATCTTCAAGGAACAAGAAACTATGATTTGATAACCTCTTCTTTGTCTATTATACTAATGACTACGTATATCTTATTGCTACACACAAGCAACATAACATTATTTTAACATTGTTACTGCAATTATACTACTATCAATTGTTACTACATTTATACTAATATCAATTAAAACAATATTAAAATTTATAAATAAATTTAATAAACATAATCAATACTAATCGAACAATTCGATTTTGGAAATTTTATTTTGCAAGCTCCATTAACTAGAGAGTCCGTGGAGAACTATCTTAAACTAAGATTTTGAAAATTCTCCGTACGCACATTCACTACTTCAGAATTTTAATAGAACCAGCTTAATGCACGCGTGTAAACCGCAGGCGGGTCAGACAGAATCATAATTTTATAAAACGGCTTTACATTTTAAACAGCATTACCTGGGACCACGCTCGTTGATAATAATCGGCCCCAGTACTCCAAGGTTGCAATTAGATTTAATTAAACTACCCATTATCGTGATATATTTACCAAAAATGGGAAGCCCGCCGTCTATGCGAAATGAAAAGCGTAACACAATAGAGCAATTTTCAAACAATGCCAAAGGCATACAGCAGCAGTATATGCTAGCATAAAATGCACGTATAATTGAAGTAAATAAATGACAGCGACAGTTAATACCAGAGATAATAATTTTAATTAATTATGAGAAATAATACGTGTAGTTTTATCTACGTATAAGTTATCTGGTATTCTTTTCCACGTGCAAAGGGAATTACATTCTGCACGGAGTCATCGTTAATCCAAAAATCAGTCTAACGTGGCCACAAGAAGCAATCAGCCAGGACTGATAAGATCGTTTTCCGTGCTAACGATCAAGGGGTTGGGAGGACCGGCTTCTAGGAGAAGCCATATCCAATTATAACACGCGCAAGGCGTCTACCGTTCGATGGATAAGCTTTGTCGCGGTACGAGGATCCACTGAAGGCGCGACCCCTACGCCGTTAATTATTAATTACCAGCGAGTTATTGAACGCTAATGACTAGTCGGTCGTTCGTTCGACCGTCGCTGCGATCCCAGCAGAGATTTACTACCGTAATCTTCACAAAAATCGTGCCGAACGTCCCGGCTGATAATGAATGTTTTTACTAAATACAAACGGGATGATATATCGGCGACAGAAACGCCGATTCGGTAATTATATCGATGCTGCTACAATATTTGACCGGGAGATCTCTTATCATTAATGTGAAACAGGTCTTTCATTATAAATATCAAGATTATATTAATTCTACATCAGATTTATCGACGCGTCGGTTTAAGACGATATTTCGCAAAAAGTCTCACTGAATGTATTAAATGAATTAGTATTTAATAATTATCAAAACGATCTGTTATTCTTGGACGAAAACCTCAACTAGAGTCAGTTTATTTCCATAGAATAATTGTAAAGTACAACGTTTCGGCTCATTTGCAAGCCCTTATCAAGTGTTAATCTACAACAACGATTGAAAATAATCAGAAACGGGACACACTCGCCGACGGTTTAATAGAATCAAACATTTTATAACGTACAGTTAAGACTCACATTATAAAAGGTCAAAAACACAAACTTCATAGTCCCGAAAACGGCACCGTTCAATTAATGTAACAATTTAAAATTAACAGAGAAAATCATCTTGGATAAATTCTAACGGTAAAACTACCTAGTCATTCGTACTGTTATCTGTCAACTGTTCTGTCCTCGAGGACCCACATTATATATTTACATATTGTAATGACATGCCTATCCGTGTTGGTTAAACTCGATGCTATTGTATATGTTGCTTAGCTTTTTTGTACAACGTTTCCGCTCATTTGCAAGCCCTTATCAAGTGTTAATCTACAACAACGATTAAAAATAATCAGAAATAATCATGAATTAGTATTGTGCGATCTTGATAATCGTTCCAATAATCGAGTTTCGACAAACGCGCGATATATCTAAAGCGTTAGACCGGCGCAATATTTTAGTACATAAAGTAGACGAAGCGTGAACGGGAAACAGTTAACAAATGGCGGCCGAATTCCCACGCAAGTGATTCGAGGTTTATAAACAGATTTGGCCGCAATCAATAACCGTTACCGGTGTTGTCGCCATGGTGCAGCGGGCCGCGTTGTCCAGTCGTTATTAATTTATCTCAATTAATAACTGTCACGGTTACACGGCGGCAATGCTTCCGGTCTCGTTATTATATTCCCGATCACGCCTTCATCTTTGCCACTGACGTTATTGTTACGTATTTGCCAGCGCCCGCGGCGCTGCGTCGTAATCGGCCGATATTATGCTACTCCCCCATTTATATCACGGAGTATTAACCGCGTTGTGCGCTGACGACCGAGTTTAGAAAGCCATCGGGCGAACTTCGTTACTCGCTTTTCGAACGCTTCAACAGCCCCGTCTCGTTCATTCGCCGAGCTCGAATGCGTCTGTCGATCGAGCTCACCGATAGCTAATAAACACGTTTCGTTAAGTTGTCACACGTAGAATTCGCAGCTTTCGAGATAAGAACTGATTAAGACATCTCGGGACAGAAAATACGAGACCTCTTATTAAAAGCCATTGAACTAAATTCAATTCAGATTTGATAGAGATTAAATTAATTTAAGAGATAGAGAAAGGAAATGGAAGAGGTGTCAAAAAGGGTCGGTGGATTCTTCGAGATTCGGCGAGGATAGTAACGAGGCGAGATTGAAAACGCAGGAGAGAGGAAATTAGGAGATTGACTTTCTCTCTAGCTGGGGGTAAGGTTTCTGAGGTCGAATTTTCCATCAATCGAGAACATCGTCTTTGAACGCCTCGGTCGACCTACATGCAATCGAATAAATATACAATCATTTAAAAATTCAATTAAAATTTCACCTAACTAAATATTTCATAATACGTAGTTTAAATTTTTAAAGTGACTTTATTTCTCAGAATAGACAGCGTATTGCCAGTACAAGTAATCACAGTTTCCGAACTCTATTTCAACCTCCCCCACCGTTGTCCGGTTTTTTCGTCGTGTGGAAGTCGCGGCTGTGAGTTTTTTATGCAATTCAAACGAGGGGAGCCGATCGAACAGATGCAAATAAGCCCGATCTTCCCGGGGCTGTACTTTAATGAACTCATAATAACCCGGGAGACTCGCCCCCTAAGAACAGCCCCAGCTGCGGGGGTGGAAGGGAGACAGACGGATGGCCGCGCGGAAGGGCTCGCGGGAAATTTTCATTTCGTGCGGAAAGTTTTCGCGGCCCATTGAAAGTTTAAGGAGCTTTCGCGGAAAGCGGCGACTTCATGGTTGGCGTATGTTAATTTATGTGCGAACTGCATTACCGCCGCGGTAATGTATTCAGTATTCACCTGGAACCCCTCTCAGATTTCGGTTTGCCTATCCATCTATCTACCTTGGAATCTACCCGCCACGCGATTCTCTGCTCTCTGCTACATTACACTCGTACGCGAAAGGTTTCGGATTAATACTGATTTACGGGTAACAGCCTGGATGCATTTCGCGATAACGTCGCTATCGTGCTCGGATTTCAATTGAAACTGGAATTAATCATAAAGTGCAGAAGCTATTAAATAAATTAATAACCATAATCATACGATAATTCTCTGCCCATTCAAAGAATCACTCGATTCTCACGCTGAATTATATTCATCAATTAATAGAACGAAAATAGGGTAAGTGTGCCAATTATTGCGGATGCCCCAAATATTGCGGATTTTTATTAAAATCATTAATTATGAATTTTTTAAACGTATTGGACGAAATAAAAGAAATTCTTTATTTATTTTGTTATTTGATAATAATAATTTAAACAAAATAAGTAGCAATAATGAAATTTATAATTATTCTAAAACACTTCAAAGTCGAGTAGTTCACGTAAATATGAATTTTGCAATAATTTTGGTTGACGTCTGTCAAACACCTCTTTTAAAATTGCATTTGTTTTCAATAATATTAATACACAGTACGTTTTAATGTTACAAACAATCAAAATATGCATTATTTAGTTAGAAAAATACGAAAGTATGTTACTGTAATGTGTATCTTTAATATATTAACGACCGCAGTATGTTCCTCACAGTATATTTCACGAACGCCTATTACTGCGAACACACGTACTGTAAAACAACCTTGTAGAGTAGGATTAGTCGACTCGAAAGCATATTTGATTGTTGTTGAGAGTGGATTAAAGTGTTCAAGAAGTGCGATAAAAAAGAAAAAAAAAATTTTTAAAACACTTATGTATTTTGTATAATATTTTATTAAAAAATATTTAATAAAAACTGATATTTCGATATCCTTAGTATTTGGCTCGCAGTAATTAGGGTTCCCGCAGTATTTGACTCGCAGTAATTGCGTTATACTCGCAGTAGTACCTGTATTTCATCACCTTATAAAAATGATTTATTTAATTTAACGTATACGTCTTCTTGAGATATAATTGTTTTTTTTTACACATTTATAACATAATAAAACTTGTTCAAAAAATAACTTAACTTGAATCTTGTATTCAAATAGCTAATTTTCGCGTTGAAAGTTACGTTGCATAAAAATTCGAAGTAATTAGCACATTTACCCTATATCAAAAATCTGAATGGATGAAAGAATGCATAATTTAGAAATTTTTCAAGATTTCTTCGTAGTTATCCCACGTAAGCGAACGAGACCTGTTGCTGATCGTTTCTTATCGGCAAACGTTTGATCAGTTACAGGTGCACCAGAGTAATCTGTCGTTCACCAGTTCGTACCTGTTCTTCGTTGGCACGTTCCTTCTTACGATGTCGTGCACGTTAGCATCCAGCGGCGTCTGGTGCTTGCTGTTCCGACTGCCGGTGATCCATCTGGTGCACGGCCCGGCCAGGATCCTGGTTGCCCTGACCGGTTACATGATCGCCGCGGGCTTTATCACGTTCCCCGCCTCATGCATCCTGTACAGGTACCACAACGTGACCCAGCAGCACCGCCCTTTGCTTCCGGTAAGCGTCACGCTTCTCCCTACGTTTTGCTAATTAAGGAAACACCGCGATCACGTAAGAGTCCGAGATAATTGAAGGGCTTCCGGAAGGTTTGCCATGTCCCGCGAGGCCTTCCCCTCGCCTCGATGGGAATTGGACGAGCTCACGCTACGCCGGAAGTCGAGGAGACGTGGCGAAGAGACGTGGAAGTCGCGCGCGACTCCGTCTTCTTCCGTATAGGGAAAGTGGTCTTACGAGAATTCTTCTCTTCCCCCCAGAGAATAGTCACCAGTCTAATACTGTCTTAGAAGTCTTACAGAATGTCAGATGTATTTTTCTAAATTTTTCTTCATTTTGAATGGAATCACTATTATGCTTATAAAATTATTTGGTTTTATTGGTTGATTAATTAAGAGTTCAGCTCACAATTTTCTGTACTCTGTTACAATTCTTGAATTACTACTTGTTCAAAGAAGTTAGAATAAACTGCGAGTAGAAATTCCACTCACTACAGTTTATCAGAATATGGTAACGCGACCTGATCAGCCATTATCTTTTTACCTCATCAATAACAGAATGTCAGATGTATTTTTCTAAATTTTTCTTCATTTTGAATGGAATCACTATTATGCTTATAAAATTATTTGGTTTTATTGGTAGATTAATTAAGAGTTCAGCTCACAATTTTCTGTACTCTATTACAATTCTTGAATTGCTAGTTGTTTAAAGAAATTAGGATAAACTTCCAGTAGAAATTCTACTCGCTGCGGGTTATCAGAATTTAGTAACGCGACATGATCAGCCATTATCTTTTTATCTCATCAATAACAGAATGTCAGATGTATTTTTCTAAATTTTTCTTTATTTTGAATCGAATGACTATTATACTTATAAAACTATTTGGTAGATTAATTAACACATTCGCTGACATGAATTCACGTCTTTGGAAGTACTACTCCTGGTTTCCGCTGACTTGTGAATCCACGTCATTTTAAATTCTATTCCTGATTGCCGCTGACGTGAATTCACGTCCTGCGAATAAAAACAAAGGCAAGGAACATTTAACTATTTTAAACAACATAGAATTGCGACATTGAAATTTCAATACAAATTTTATAACTTTTATCCTTGCTTTAACGATAGAAGTTTGAAGCAACTAGCTTCAGAATTTCATTATTTTCACCGATACTCAGTATTAGAAATGGAAAAAATTTGCCGGTCGCAAATGTATTAAGAGTTCCGCGTTTCAATTTTCTGTACTCTATTACAATTCTTGAATTACTACTTGTCCAAAGGAATTAGGATAAACTTCCAGTAGAAATTCCATTCGCTGCGGGTTATCAGAATTTGGTAACGCGACATGATCAGCCATCTTTTTATCTCATCATGAGGGAAATGATTACGGATCCGTTTCCAGGACTGCAGCTCTAGGCGTTGGTGAAAAAGTCTGTTAGGAAAACGGTGAAATATATCGTTGGGTCGGTGGCACGCGGTGGGTGGGCAGCGCGGAAAGATCTTATTCCAGCTAACCCCACGTTTCCCGGCTCGTAAAGATAAATTTCAATGGTTACGGAGGAAAATCCAGTTTGTAGCGCGCGCGGACCACTTTCACGGACTTCCTGGCCCGATAAAATCAATGAAAGCCCGGCTCGTCGAAAGGTCGAGGCCCTTCTCCTCTGAGAGGGTTTAGGCTCGTCCGTCGTGTCGACAGATGGAAAGACCTTCGATCCCCGGCTGAAAGTTTTTTAAGCGGATTTTGACCCAGTTCCCGACTGCCAAAGACCTTGAGAATTCCCGTTCGCATAATCTGTTTCTGAAAATCGATATCCCCCCGTTTCTGCTTCTACGATGACACAGAGACCATTGTATCATAGCACCAAGCAGAATTTACTAAAGAGTCATTGTCCCAACCATTGCACAAGCACTGCTACTCTTTAACAACATCTTCTCGGTGATGGTAGTTTAACAGAAACTGCAGACTCTATTATGCCGGAAGTAGATGTGCAAGTACATAGTTGATACCTCTACTCGCTACTAAGAAAAGTTCGTTACACCAAACAGCGTACACGTGCATAGGCTAACAAACATGTTACGTTACACAGAGTTGGTCGTAAAACCCTTTAAGGCAGATTCTTTTTTTAGTTACAAGCATGATCCTCAAACCGTAACTAGATTCTTCCGTATAAATTAACTTTTTCCTTTTATATAAAAAGTTTTTCAAAAAGATAATAATGATTGCAGTCAGTAGACTCATAATTGTTTGAAAAAAGCTCAGATTCAATTATAATAAAACGATGTACATATATATTCCGTAATTCACGCGATTATTATAACATATATAGGTAAGTATAAAGTATTTAATTGATATCCGATCGGCATTTGTTCTTGAAAATGTGAATGCATGACGAAAGTCAACGGGAGGATGGGGAGGCCAGTCGATTGAAAATTAATCACATGCTATTATTAAATTCCGCACGGGCGTAATAATTACCGAGCGGAATTGTTGCCGCGTGCGCTAGCAATCGTCCCAGATTGACTTTTAATAGTTAATTTAGATCGAAATTTAACACCGGCCGCATTAAGGTCCGTCCTTTGTCCCCGGCCGAATAATGACCGCGATATTCATTCACGGCGGAATCATCAAGGAAGCTCATTATTTTTTTATTTATTCGTTTAATCATTCATCGTCACGAAAAATCCGTTCAATATACATATAACATGTAATTAACTTACTCGGTGTACAGAACGGAAATGATTCATCCGATCCTTTCAGCGATTCAAACATCCTTCCGGACAAAGCACGCTCCGACTAAATCAGTCCGATAACTCGTTAATAGAGTGTCGGTTTGCTTTCATTACTCAATAGCAATTATTTTACACGATCGTTAATTATAAAGCCCAGTGGATCATCGTTGATCCAGATCGCCTCATTAATTGTCATTTTCGATAACGAACCTATCAATTTCATCCATTTGCGTTACATCGAACGCAGGTCGACCGGGGGGTTAGTAGCGTCGTTAAAATTTTCTAGCGTTCTCCATGTTTACAAGCGAAAAGGTCGCGATCGGAATTAATTAGCGACGTGAATGCTCGAATCGTTTTTCACTCTTGAATTCAATTACCGGTGGCGCACGGCCGACGGAATAATTAGATCTGATATTTCTATAACCCGCTGAAACCGATCCGCTGTCGCGCGACGATAGGAAAAATCGCTGGGGGAGCGATGTTTGTATCCCGTCATCAAATTCATTCGAGGGAAGACAGAGCGGATTGAAAGGGAGCTGGAGGACAAAGACCGGACGGGGGAATGAGACAGGGACAATTTACGGAGTACCGCTTGCAGTTTTTCTGTGGATACGCTGTAAAGCGAGGTATTCGCTGTCAACCAATGGCAGAGAAAAAATGAATTCTCGGTCGTCTCGTTTCACGGCTAGCTGCCGGCCTTTTTTTCGGTCCGGATGTGCGCGAAATTGCCTTCGTGCATGAACCAACCCGGGAGTCCCCAAGGTGCTCTCCGCCTTCAAACCCCCCGGCCCCTCTTCCACCGCCCCCCCGCGCCGCCCTTCTATTTCCCGTTTCCTCCCTCTCGCTCCTTCTTTCTTGTAAAGCGTGACCTTCTTTCAGTTTCTTCTTCCGAGTTGCCTCGCCCCGCACTGCGATTCCTCTCGACTCTCTTTTTAGCTTATTCTCTGGCCATTTGCGCGGTTTATTCCGGCCGTCTATGTTATTCTTACGGTTACTTTATATCCCACCCGGGCCATTCCGTTAATACTGCTTTCTAAAATCAAGTACAAACGCGACGGTAAATAATTCCGGGGTTCGTAAAAAAAAAAAGAACGTCGAGCAATTACACGAATTCCATAAAGCCTTTAACGCGTGTTAGCCCCAGTTCCATGTTTCCGCGTTTTTCAATTATGCATAAGCAGGATGCGGGTCACGTAGGAGGTAAGAAAATTTATGTTCGGCGACGACAGCCGTCCCCTAATAAGCTGCCTATCGTTTCACCGTGTCCGGTTGATTTATAACGTAGGGTAATATTGACATGGTTGCCTCGATCGATCTCTGCTTAGATTCCTCCTCCGTGATATGTTCCGGGTAAGCCAGTACGTGATCCATAATGCCGATGCTTGCATACTGATGAATACTTGTCTTGCGCCCCGGCGCACGAGATGCAACCCCCACCTTCCGCCCCGTCGACCCCCCGACCGTGTACACACCCCTAAGAATCACGACTTACAAAACTAATCTTTTTTTCTTTCACGAGCATAAATTACGCGGCAACGAACCGAGCAATTTGCCTCTCGTTAAAAAGACGTCTAATTAACTCACGACCGGCGACTATCCGCCGAGGAAGATGCCCGGATAACTTTTTAAGGAAGTTCATCTGGTACATAGCAAGTCAAGTGCAAGTTATAGAAAAGGAGAGTTCGCTTGACTAACGTACATGTTAATAACGGAGGTTATCTACTGCTGAAAGATGCACATTTCGTTTGTTGTGTTTATATATTTCTCGATTTATAGTCACCCAATCTACCTAAATTTGCAATTAAAATATTCGTTAAATGTTTCTCTTTAATATGACATAAGTTTCATTCAAAACTGTCTGTCAATACCTAATAANATACTGATGAATACTTGTCTTGCGCCCCGGCGCACGAGATGCAACCCCCCGTCGACCCCCCGACTGTGTACACACCCCTAAGAATCACGACTTACAAAACTAATCTTTTTTTCGTTCACGAGCATAAATTACGCGGCAACGAACCGAGCAATTTGCCTCTCGTTAAAAAGACGTCTAATTAACGCACGACCGGCGACTATCCGCCGAGGAAGATGCCCGGATAACTTTTTAAGGAAGTTCATCTGGTTCATAGCAAGTCAAGTGCAAGTTATAGAAAAGGAGAGCTTGCGTGACTAACGTACATGTTAATAACGAAGGTTATCTACTGCTTAAAGATGCACATTTCGTTTGTTGTGTTTATATATTTCTCGATTTATAGTCACCCAATCTACCTAAATTTGCAATTAAAATATTCGTTAAATGTTTCTCTTTAATATGACATAAGTTTCATTCAAAACTGTCTGTCAATACCTAATAAATTAGCGATAGAAGTCTAGGAAATCACTCTTTTCCATATGACTACATGTAAAATTGTAAAAAATATTTATATTAATATCTCATCATTAAGGTATCCAAATGACTTAAAAATTTTTTTAAGGTATACTATTCTAGACTATCAAATTTTTTTTGGAGATCTATCTGTTAATTCCTTAACCGGATGAACCTCCTTAAAGAATGATGGTATTTAAATTTCAAGCTTGTTCCCATTGCAAGTGCTTCATATACATCTGATCGAAATTATAGATTGATAAATTCTCTACAACAATCATCGTTGGTATTTTTTTCCTGCGAGTAACGGTTTTCAAAATAACACGCGACAAAGTTTTAAGTTTTCGAACCAAACCGCGTACATCATTCTTCCGAAAACTTCCAAGTTTTTACCGCGTGTTATTTTGAAAACCGTTGCCCACAAGAAAAAACCACATGTAAAATTGTAAAAAATATTTATATTAATATCTCATTAAAGTATCCAAATGATAGCATCATTAAAGTATCCAAATGACTTAAAAATTTTTTTGAAGTATCCTGGTATACTATTATAGACTATCAAATTTTTTTTGGAGATCTATCTGTTAATTCCTTAACCGGATGAACCTCCTTAATCGATGCGAAATGTTTTCTCGCTTCATCCGGCGGCGCGCGCGTGCGGCGGCATTCAATTATCTGATCATACACGGACTTGTACTACTTGTGCCGCGTCCGTGCAGCCATTTGTCGCGACAGATATCATCGTTTCGCTATCTGTTCAAACACCGCGCGACCCTCCCTTATCCGTCACTGGCCGGCGACTCCATTTGTTAGCGCGAACGTTTGACAAATCGAGTCATTTAAATACATTTTCATCGCCCGCGCGCCTTTTTCAACGAAAGATTTCGCGATCAGGACTTCTCTTTCGATTTAATTCCTCATGAGACGGCGATTAATCGATCGATGCATTTTTATGGCATTTTTATCTATGCGGCCGTTTATGTTTTGCCGAACGGTATTCCGTGCACGGAACGCGTGCGTCGACTGTCACGTTTGTCGTTCGACTGCGCGTTTTGACGCGATCAGGGCTACCGCGCGAAATGAAATTACACCACCGCACCGCGCGCCATTGCAATCCGAATTCCGATCGGACGCCAACGATCTCCGCCGCGTCGTTTGAAACGTTTGAACGATCGTTTGGTTACGGAAACAAAGAGCCGGCGTACCTACACGTCCACAGATACTACTGTAGCCCGACGCGTGTACGCCCGGAATGACGAAAAGCAGCTGGCAATTGGATCGTTTGTTCACCGTGATGCGATAATCACTCTTTTGGATGATGGCGCAGCATCGGTTTCGTGTGCGAATTGAGCATGTGTTTCTGATAGAGAGATTAATCCTCTGCTTTGACAAACTGTTCTACAACCAGTGCCAGGGAACAAAATGAGTATCCCCGCTAGAAAATTGTTTGAAGCGCCGCAATTAGGGTGGGCGAGTATGGCGGATGATAGAGAACACGGAACCTGAGCACGTGCGAAGAGACGGGAAGATCCGATGTGGCATGATTCAGCTACGTTAATTAATAAGTATAAACAGCAATGAGCGTAGTGGCTGATGGAGAGGAAATTGCATTCGTCCAGTGGACGCGTGAACGGTCCCCGTGGTGCGTGCACGCGTGAATATTTCAGGCGGCGCGCAGGACTTAATTACGCGCGGGGCATCAATATTTATCCCCGCGCAGAGGCATCTCTTATCGCGCGTAAAGATAAACGGGAGGACGGAGGAAATTCCGGCAGATAGAGTTACTTATTTATTCATCGCGATACAACGCTCAAGCGGAGTGGAGAGAAGCGTCAGCCCGCTCCCGGTGCTTTTAGCGCGTGCATAATGCACGTCGGGTTGCGCTCGCTCGCCCCGTTTTCCTCATTCGTAAATAGGCGACGGGTACCTACTGCCTATTATTCTTAGCGGGGGAGACAGTGAAAGTCCTTATTGTACCCCACCTTGGATGCGAGTTGTGAACCTCGCGAAACGAGATTCTTGCTCGTTTCCCAGTTCGGCGCCCATTGTCCCGGCGGAAAGTATCCCCCGGCCGATTGTCTCGCGCTTTCTGGTCACCGAGGAATCTGGGACAATGCGATATCGTACTTCGTTTAACCGAATAAATTCGCAACCCGATTCCGTTGTTTACCGATGTCCGCGCCGGGAATCGGTTCGGATCGCCTTCGGAATTAATTCTTTTAATTATTGACCTAAATCCTATTAGTTCCGATTAACCGTGACAATATTTGTAACTAATTACATTCGTGATTATAATGAAACCTATTGACAATCGATTACGCTCATGTTGATATAGTAAATAATCCTTTCTATACAGGGTGGATCGCTACATTTTGTCATCTAGATTTACGTAATTATTATTGCGCGTAGCAAACAATGTTTCAGATGAAGTTGAATGGTTCAGTACGGTTCACACGATACCAAGAATATTTTTGTGTATATATCATTTTTTTTAGAGATATCGAGGTCACCTTCATTTTTTTAAATGGAACCATCATTTTTTAAACACCTACGATGATAGTCCCTTTCATTAGGAATTCAATTACTATAATTGTTGAAAATCACTCAAGGTCACGGTCGCAGAAAGTATACGAAAACGTATAAGTAATCGGCTAGAAATTTTTGAANAACGTATTCTGCTTTCATATTTTAACCTTGAATGACCTTGAACAATTATAGTGACTGAATCCTAATAAAAGGGACTATCATCAGGGGTGTTAAAAAAATGTGGTTTCATTTAAAAAAATGAAGGTGACCTCCATATCTCTAAAAAAATGATATAAGCAGAAAAATATTCTTGGTATCATGTGAGCCCCACTGAACCATTCAATTTCATCTGAAACATTGTTTGCTACGCGCAATAATAATGACGTAAATCTAGATGGCAAAATGTAGCGATCCACCCTGTATATGCGTTTCAGAGTTGACCGATGTATACGCTTGTTCATCCGGTCATGGAGTACAACGGCGCTGTTATAATTTCATCTTCGAACTTTTCCTGCTTCTATAAATCTGTTAANTTCTAAGGTCTTAGCTATACTGTCTATTGTACACCATTTATATTCAGTGCTTTAAAATTGCCGCTTGGTCACGTGTAGGTGTTGAAGGGGGTGCTTAAGTGTCTCACACTGTACAGTGTTAACATCGGGTTTTTAACATGGGCAGCCTATGCAACTGGCAGTCCAGGTATATATAGTCAAAGGGAGGACCTTAGCATGTTTACTACAAGTCTTACTTGCGATAAACGAATTCTGCTTTCATATTTTAACCTTAAATGACGTTGAACAATTATAGTGACTGAATTCCTAATAAAAGGGACTATCATCATGGGTGTTAAAAAAATGTGGTTCCATTTAAAAAAATGAAGGTGACCTCCATATCTCTAAAAAAATGATATAAGCAGAAAAATATTCTTGGTATCATGCGAGCCCCACTGAACCATTCAATTTCATCTGAAACATTGTTTGCTACGCGCAATAATAATGACGTAAATCTAGATGGCAAAATTTAGCGATCCACCCTGTATATGCGTTTCAGAGTTGACCGATGTATACGCTTGTTCATCCGGTCATGGAGTACAACGGCGCTGTTATAATTTCATCTTCNAACCGGTATTATTACACGCTTATTAACCCAATAAATTCGTCTGTCGATAGTACTTGGGTAGGAACTTTTGCATATTCGATCCCCGGGAGGAATTCTTCCCGCGCGGCCGCCCTCGCATAAATCCTTCTTCCATCTCCAGGACCTCCTTCGAATTCCATTGATGCGCACACGTACACGGCCTCGTTTCTTTGTCTGCGGACGGGTCTCCTGTTGCACGCGACGATCGCCTCGTGCATTCCCGCGGTGAAAATTGGTGGTTCTGGCTATATTTCGAATCGGACCGGGGAAGCCCTTTCGGGTTCCCGGCGTGAAAAATACCCGCGACGTCAAGAGCGACGAAATTTATGAATTAAAAGCTAGTGAGCTTAAGAGTCTAGAAGATCTGACCTTAATATCCTTTGGGAATTTACATATTTTACATGAATCTTTATTATGGGGCCAAGATAAATCTAATCCTTATTGTAATTTCGTTCTTCAGCAATTTGTCTCGTTCTTAAAAGATGAAATGAATGGAAGTAAACGAAATTCTCTTTTCTCCCGGATAAAAGAACGTACTATTTATTTACGCGACGCGTTTTTGTGATCCTATTAAATTTTCGCACCCTCGTAACATTATCATTGCTGGCCTATTAATCTTCCAACCTTCATTTGTACAATACCGTAGTCCAAATGTTTCGAACGATCATGCTAATTGCGGTGGGTGCAATCTGATATCGCGTTACACGCGTTACAGATGAAAGTACTAATTTCCAGGCCCCGTCTGCAGCCAGCGATCAGAAACAACTAACCGTCCGCAGCGTTAAATCGATATCCCGGCGTCTGACCAAAGCGCGGCCCATTCTACTTAACCAGTAACTGGCCGACATCGATATTCGACCAATTTCTCACCCGCAAAAGGCACGCCGCGCAGGATTAAATCTCTCTAAGCCCGCTGAGCGTCGAGCCGGAGGTGCAAATTTCTCGTGTAAAATGTTAATAGTTACGAGCATCGCTTTTTGTGAACCGTACCAAATTACTTTTTAAGGTTGTATGAACATGAACACCTGCATAAAAACAATGACAAGCATTGAAATTTTAATAGTTACTAGGTATTACATTAGTAAAACACTGTATAAAATTTTAGAAATTGTGTGAAGCTATTAAAAAAGTTATTACATCTTCAATTTTCATCTTGAATAAAAGAATTTTTATCTCATTTATGAACAAATATGTACGCAACAATGACAGAGTTTTGTAATTTTGTATAATTTTTAATACATGATTTAAGAACATTTTAAAGTGAAAATAATGTCAATTTCGAGGGTATTATTTAAGATACACAATAAAATGTAGTAATTATAGGTAAAAGTAGGAATTATAGGTCTTGTACACAATGTCACGTACAATCCAATAAAAAAATGCCTAATATTCTATGAATTAGAATATTAGAAATTATGCGTGAAAAATTTCTTAGACAGGTGGAACAATTTTATAAAATTTACTCCTCTGTAATTATCATCTTTTCTAAAAGTTCATTGCTTCGAATATTAGACATAGGTTTTTATTACGTGTCTTAAACTTTTGGCAGAGATCTTACGGCTCATACGACCTGAAAAGAGTTTCATTTCCAAATTGAAAGTTTGAAGAGAAAATTTTCATTGATATTCGATATTGTCGACCCAGCGTGCAATTTGTTAATGTTTGATCGTGACGGTTAATTAAAGGTGATAATCGTAAATGAATTCGTGCAAATCGAAAGATTGTGTATCACTGTTTTCGTCAAAAGTGTCACGATAAATTTCCTTGCCAGACAACCGAAGGCAGCCGACAATAAACGGTCGCCAGATAAATCCAGGCCAATTTCGCTGATAGAAACCGCGGCGAGGATTTATTCGCCAAGTATCAATTATCCCTCCCTCCCCTGTCGCTTGTTTTTTTGATATTAAACAGAAATCCACAGGCAGCCGCGATGCGCGATATTTCACGCGTGATAAAGAGCCGCGGAAAATCTCCGCGTATCTCTCTGTCGGGCATTTCGGGAGATAGGAAAACGTGGAAGTGCCCGGCCGCGTGTAACTACGTGTGTTCGTGGGGGGTTTGAAAATATCCACGCAGAAAATTGCGTCGGGCCGCGGGTATAATTGCCGCGCGGCACTAAACGAGGCACGTTACGCTCGCGTGATCAACTGGACCAGTTTTTCTCCCGGCGTTGTTCTCTGCGTTCAACGCGACAACCCTGTGAAAACTTACGCCTCATGACGAATGAGCTCCTGGCTAAGTACTCGAGAAAATTTCCATTTGAAGTTAATGATGTATTACTCTCAGTGATAACGAGAAGTTCTTATCGTTTTGCGGAGATTTCAGTGGCGTACAGATCTAGTTACGCGAGTTATAAGCTCGCGCGAGCTCGCCGCTCGATCGGAGACAAATTATTTATCGCTCGTCGCAATAATTCTCTTGACGCGGAACAGAAAGCGTACACACTGAGCACTGGGTTTAATCACTTTTTTCAACGCAATCGGCCGGTCGTCGCCTCGTAAATAACTCCGCGGCATCTGATAAACCGCGGCGGCGTTTAATTTCTCGAAATTCTCGCGGCTGGCGCGGTGCGGCGCCGATAAGCGCCGCGACGCAATGTTTCCGGATAAGAAAGCTCGTTCGAGCGTTCGGGAATCGCGTGTTTCGCGGAGTAACAGATTTTTACCGGAATCGATCTCCGCGCCTCGCGAAAGTGTAAATCAACGTCGAGAAATGGCGTTCTCTGTTTGCCGGCGTGTTAATAAAAATCGACGGTTTATCGAGGCCCGCCTATGGCTCGTTGCGAATAACCAACGCAATTTATGACCGAGCTCCGATGCAGCTGCGCCACGCCGCGACGCTTTCGAAACTGCGCCTTTGGCGTTCGATTCCGATATTTTACTCCTTTTTTTTTTGTTGCACAAGTTTCCACGGCTTTTGCAAAGACTTTTTTTAAACGATTCACGCCGCGCCTGGTAGTCCTTTTAGCTCCGACTGGCCCAACACCTTTTAAATCTTGCTGGTAAACCGCGCGTTGCTTTAAAAACTGAAGAAACCAATATTAAATATTCAGTTAATTTTCAGTTATCCTCGTGGTCAGGAATGAATTATTTATAGACGATATATTAATTTGATATTGATTCACGTTCGTCGTATTTCTTTTTCGGAGTAGATGAAAATTGTCAGTCATTTATACGCCGCAAGGACCGGACAGGGAAAGCGAAATCGCAAATATTTTTTAATCGAGGCCGGGACAAATATTTTCGTACTATTTTCCGGCGGTCGCGCAGGCCAAACCGACGCGGGGGCGCAACGGCGCGTAGGAGGGCGCGAGACATCGTGGCGACAGTTTTTTTATTTCTGTTTTGTTCATCCCGCGCGATGAAAAAACAACGAGCCGGCGCGGGATCCGATTCAAAATGACGCGTGTACGTGTGCGTGAAAAGCGTCGTGCCGGCTGAAAAATGTGGTGGCCGTATCGGCGACGGAAAACACCGCCCGGTCGAAACTGTTGTTTCGCTTGATTTCCGCGACCGATTCTTGTTGTCGTCGTCGCCGCCGTACGAATTGAAAAATTCTGTTTTCGAAAATCGATTAGCCGTCGTATGGATAGCAACAAAATAAAGGCCAGGTGTGAGTTTTCTGGGAAACCGCGGACCTTGTCAGAATCGATATTCCCCGAAAAGCTCTCTACTGTTTTTTTTATTCACTCTCCCAGCCACGAATTTTATCCCTTAAATAATATAGATTCGACTTTTAAAATACAGTTGCCCCGGATACATCTTTTATATTTCCACTTCCACAATTTGATGTATATTTAATTATTAATATTTTTATGTATACCTTTTTGGACTATTTTTATTAAGAATTTACGACGCTAGTACGTAGCTATACTGCACGATGTGTATAGCGTTGTAATGTATGGTTGTGCAGTATTCATGGACGGGCCCGCATAGATAGTATTATCTTAGCGAAGGCACGGAGATGTTGGACACCTGCTCGAATGTGAATCACGCCAGGTGCTCCAACCACTTTTACAGCCGCCGCCAGGTGCTTCTGGCTCTTGTCACACACTCCAGATTTGACGTATGGTCCAGCGAGCTGAGATAATTCTCACTACTTACCACTTTCAAAAATATGCATGTCGCTCATTCCATTATAAAAAGAAATATAATATAAATCTCGAATTGTCTCTGATCATCTCAAAAACTGTCAGTTTCAATTATAATAGCACTCAATCTGTTTAACCGTAAATAAATTCGAGGTCTTATCCGAGCCAGACTATCTTCCAGCTATTAATCATGTCTAGCGTTGTAATCGCGTAGCATCAAAATTTCGTTACTAGATTACCGTTGCCGGGAATGTCGCGTCTAATCGCGAGCCGAGGATCAAACGTAGAGCGGTCAGGGTTTAAGCCAGACGCTGTTCAGTCACGTAACACGCATCGCTACTGATAAATCAATCTTGGGTTCCAGGTGATCGCCTTGCTCTCCATATGCACGATATTCCTGACCTGCTGCGGGAGCCACGCGATCGTCTACCGCAAATCCGCTTATTCCGTCCTCGAGGGCTCGGCGACACCGTCCACCACCCCGGCAAGTATAAGAATCTCTCAATCCTGAGTCCGATTGTGACTCGACGTCGCACAGTGCGGAATTTTGGGGCAAAAATCAGTACTTCAGTGTATTGCTATGAAAGATGTATTTTCTTCATTAAGAATGTATTTGAAAACGAAAATTGTTATAAACGATGTTATATCAAAATTGTTTATGCATAATGTAATTATGCAATAATAATATAACAATGACTTTTATGAATTTTTGGCGAAAAAGTTAAACTATCTATTAGTAGATAAAGTATAGAGCATATGATACAATGGGAAAAAATTTGTTGTACTTAATTTATTAAAAATCGAACGTAAATACTTTTTCGTTCAACTTTCATTTTTATTGTATACTAAGCACAGAATTTCATAATAATGGAAGGAATAACTAGGAAGGCACGTGTGTTTTCTTTTATTTTTGTTAGAAATTAGCTGATCTCGCGCCAATTTTCAACAATTAAAGTGTACATTATTACGATATAAAACTTCAAACTAACATAAAAAAGAAGCGGCAAAACATATCCTGAGATTTTGATGGATTTCGATAGAGTAATTCCTATATTTTAAAAATTTCATAGTCGTTTTTGCAACTGTTTTGCAACTCTTGATTTGACAAGCTTTTTAATAAATGACCGTACATTATTTTTGTTTGAGGTCAAAATGGAGAATAATAAATTCTGATTTACTTGACGTATGGATTTCAAATACAAATTCCGAATAATTCAAAACATTCTGCTTACATATAATGCAATTATACAACAATAATACTACAATTAATGTATTAATAAACATAGCATTCTTTATGCATTTTTCATTTCCGTTTTACTAATATAAAAAGATAATGTAAAGAGTAATGTAAGAAGAATCTATACACAGCTTCAATTTGTTTAGACAAATATATAGGACACGAACTATGACTTATTTAGTACGCTTCTACTAACTTCCGAGCCATTTATCTCATCACATAGAAGAGCTTTTATAAACAAAATCGTCATTTTGAGAACATTGAAAATTATGTAATAAGCGATATTTCAGAAAGATCACGAGCATCCGGCGCGTTTTGTTGTACATTAATTCTGAATTAGAAAGCGAATAATAAGATTATGTATAGTTATGTTTTTATAAGTTTGTTAATATTATATTATTATGTTTTAAATTAATTTACATTAAGTTGTTAGTTGCAAAAATATGTAAAATAAATTCATCTTTTAGAAAAAATCCGTTTATTTTGTTAAACATTTGTTAATTAAAATTATTTTCTGTTAATATATAGCAAATTGTTGACGTTTATAACAAAATCTTGATTTTTGTCAATAATTTTGCATTTTTTCCGCACTGTGCGTCGTTGCGTAAGATTCGCTCGGGGAATTTAATACACGTTTCTTCTATTTGCCGAGATCCAGTTCAATATCGAAGAACAGTGGTGCATTTAATTAGCTGCCTCCGTTGCAGGACAAAGAATTATCTGCCAATTATGGCAGTGAAATTTAAAAGTATATATTCGAGATATTGCACGTTTAAAGCACTTTTTTCACTTAAATTGGACACTCGAAATTGATAATAATATTTGACTTGTTTTGTATTATGAAATCCTTGGTGCCAATAATGGTGGTTCAGAGTTTATTTGGACATCGCAATCGAGATACCCCGGGAGCCGAAGAGACTACGAATTACCTCTTGAAATAAGTTCTTAGAATTCCCCGGGCTGAGTGTTCTAAATGAAGCTCCGTTTCCCGATACTTCGAAGGATCCTCGCGATCAGGATTCTCGAATCGGAGCAGAAAACGGGGATCACAAAGAGAATCAGTGTACACAGCGCCCGGGGGTGGGAAAAAGGAGCGAGGGAAAAAAATGGGGAAGCGGAACGGAGGAAAAATACACGAATTACCGGGCGAGCCCTTGTTTCCCCGGCGCGCGCGTTTTCATTACGCTTGCTCTCTCGCCGGGGTCTTGGAGAGGCCTTCGGAGCTCTTATCCTTGCACTTCCGGTTCAACAGGCATTACGATGAGTATCGTTGACATCGTTCCCCGGCTGCAGAACGCGCAAAAGGAATTTAACAGACAAAGAAAAAACTAGCCCGGAACGCTGGGTGTTAATTGGGATGGGGCAGGGCCGGGGGGGGGAGAGGAGAGCGAAAGAGCCGAGGAGATGAACAAGTATTCGTTTCGCTCGGAAATTTATACTCCAACCCGGAAACTGGCCTATGCTCCGCCGTTTCTGAACCCGCCACCCTTGGAGTGCGCGCTGCTGGATTTCGTGCACGCCGCAAGATGCAGAAATATTTTATACGACACACTCGACGGTGTAGAAACAGGAAAACGGTGCGAGGCACGTTTTGTCCATTCGAAATTGTTTCCAAGCACTCCGTACGACTCCCCGTTAAATTTATTGAGACATCTTCTTTCGCGTGCAATAGCAATCTTTGCACAATGTTCACATTAAAATTGCACAACGCCCGCGTAAAAATTGTAACAATGGCCAATATTTTAGCAAAATATAAGCCAATTGCATGGCCGATATATATGCCACATATTGGACATGTTCTGCTAGAGTACATTTAACAAAGTGTTAGAAAGTAACCCAGCAATATTTAACATGTAGTAACATGTCGCCAATATTTTGGCAACACTTTTGATCTTTTTTTTAATTATTACACTATGTTTTAACTAATTGTAATTTAATAATAATTTAATAATAATAGAAATATTTGTTACGTAATAGAATGTGTAAATAAAATAGAAAAAACAGAATAATATCATTGTATAATTATAATAAATTTGTAAATTATATAAGAAGTTGTATTTATTATTATAATTAGTTAAAATATAGTGTAATAATTAAAAAAAATCAAAAGTTTTGCCAAAATGTTGGCGACATGTATTTTAATTATTTTGTAAAAGTATTGGCAAGATATTGGCAAAATGTTGCTGGGTTACTTTCTAACATTTTGCTAAATGTGCTCTAGCGGAATATGACAATATATTGCCAATATATGGCATACATATAGACCATGCGATTGGCTTATATTTTGCCAAAATATTGGCCATTGTTACAATTTTTACGCGGGCGGTACGTAACGTAAAAGATTGCTCGCGTCCCGAAATCCAGACGTACCGTAAAAACAGATAATTTTCAGAGGAACGGCCGGCCTTTGGTTAGCGCAAGAACTTAATTAGTCTCGTTGATCCATTGAACCCCGACGTTCCTACGCAAACACGCATTCCGCCGTAAGCCGCCACAAATTTTGCCGCCGCCGCCGGTGGAAATTCATCGTCCGGGCATCCGCTTAAATCAGCCTCAAGACGATGGCGGTCTCGGAATGAAAACCGGTCGTCGGACTTACTCACCCGCGGCTTTCCCGCTGCAATTTTCCTTGGTTGTTCGTCGCGACGGCGACGCGACGCTTCGTTACGGCTCACGACTACGAACACCTTTGTGATCACGCGACTTTAAAATTGCCTAGCGGGAAAGTACCTCGCCAAAGAAAGTTCTATTTCCTTTCTCTCGTTCCTCCTGTCTTTTCACTTCTCCGCCTCCTCCTCTTTTTATTACTGTAATTTTTATTATTACGAAATCAAGAGTTTGATTGATGGAGGAAGCACAGTTCTTTTTTAACGCTGACAGGAGATGTATAATTTTCGACTGGAACATGGAAGCGTAATCGTTCAGAAGTTATCGATCGCCGGTTTACGTGTAACCACGCCTGGTCTGATTACTAATTAATACGCGCGTTGTCATATTTCATCAGGCTCGATGGCTCGACGAATGAATGCCGGAATTAGATCGGATAGACGTGATTAAACAGGACGGTGCAACATAGTTTTCGAAGATAATTAGTTCCAAAGATCAAGTTTCGTTGAAACCCGACAGATCATTCTGTCAGCTAATTCATTCGTATCGTGAACCGACATTCGTGTAGCTGAATAAACAACCGGATCGATACATTTTCCGAAGCTGTGTTAAGTAACGCTATTGATATTCGCGAAGCTTTTCACAATTAGCGGGATTTATCAATGGTTAAACAACTTCGACGAACTTGCAAATTGGAAATAATCGCTCGAACCGTTGAATTACAGAAACATTACGACCAGTTAACCGAACTGTTTGTACAAGCATTTATTTTGTTATTAATATTCTACGCTCGGTCTTCGAGTTTAACAACGGGCGATACTAAATTTTTAATCAAGTCCGCGGGACCATATAAATATATACGAATAATTCATAAAACACGGAGGCGGCTTCTCGTGTCAAATAATTCGAGCACGTGGTAGGAGTTCGCCGGAGTTAAAGTTTATTTTTATCAGTCGAACAATTTCGCCGCGAGGCCCGATAATAATTGTGGGACGTGTCGCGGTTTAGGGGCCGCGCTTTATATTCGAGAAAACGATTAACATCTGCACACGAATGTTGTCTCGCGACTGTTGCCCGCTAATTAAAAGGCAGATATTAGAAAATTTATGAGCGAACGGCCGAGCCACGCGTCACGCAACGCTGCGAGGGGCAATAAAAAGTTCTCGCGAGACTTTCACGTTACTCGTCCGCGCTCACGGCGAAATTTCGGTCTATCGCGTGACACCGAGTAATCGCAATGATATTGCTTAAAGCGGCAAAAAGAGGACAACAGCGTATAACGATTACAGGGAAACTGTTCAAACGAACGAAAATTTTCGCCTATTAGTTTCGTTCCCCGCGGGGGATAAAATTTACGTCGGACCGTGTGATATGCGTTCGACATTATTGCTATTACTCAATTACGTTTATAGGCGTAATTAAAATATCAAACGCACTCGCACGTAGTTGTTCTCGATTTGGCACGGCTGTAATTATTTAATCGCACGTGAAATCAATTAATTCACGTCGAATTCGCAATTACGCAAATGTAACAAGGGTATTAAGGTTTCGTCGGATTTGCGAGGCGATCCCCGCGCACTTCGCAAAAGGTCGGAAACTTTTGTTCGCCCGCACACTTTTCGCTTTTCCCGTATAAATTCCGAAGTCGGACGCGTTATTCTACGGCCATACTTTTTCACTTTCGCGTTAGTTTCAAAGGAGGGACCGTAAACCTTTCTCCGTGAGCACAATTACGAACCACGGGTGGAACAGGAACCGTGTTACAATATAATTCCGCGCGGCGACGATACCGTAAACGCGGCAGCCGGGCGCAAACTTTCCCATGGATCAACCGGAAGTCTTCAAGATGGAAGATCGCAGTACGGGAGCTTCCTTCCGTCCGTTCCACGCCGCCTCCAGCCTTTATACAAGCTGGAGGCTATTCATCTCGGCTACGGATTCAAATTCCGCCGCGTCGGCCGCGTTTGGTATTTTATATAAAAAGTCCGCGAACGTATCGAATATATTTTCAAAGGGAAACCCATTCCGGGCGATGATAAATCCGAAAGATGAACGAGCGTGTCATTAATTAATATTAGAGGTAAATACGAGCCGACGAATTAATGGTCAGTAATTAGAATGTATCCGTCGATTTACGTGCAGGAAAAATATTGGACGGCGCGTATGAAGCTGTTCATGTTAATCGGTCCGAGCGTTGAAACTTCGCCCGATGACCTCGTAAAACAAGAGATGTTACGAAAGGGAAGTCGAAAAAAGGGTGTAATTACGTTTATGGCTGTAGCGCCGTGATCGGACCGTTGGGAGGGCTGATCCGTAGGAACAACACAGATGATCGGCATCGATGAAGAGTCGTTTTGAATCTCGAGCACGGGTTTCCGGCGGATATCCTCGGAACGGCCCATAAAAATCGTCCGGTCTCCGTAAATCGCCGGACATTTCGGATTTCCGGATTAGCCCCGTCCGCGTATCCGCTCGTCCGGCTACGGTCACGTCGCCTCGTAAATTCTTTTCGTTTCACGCCGGGGCTAGAACGAGTCGTCGGATGTGAACAGGACAAGACAGGCTAGACGCGCACTAGAGAGACCTACTCTCATCCCCTAACACTAACATCACCCCTGTGTCCTCGTTTGTCCGCTCTACTATGGTGAACCCAGCTCGATTGCCGATCTGTCTCAGATTTGTCTTCCTATTCGAACATTAGTACTAAAAATATAGATTAGAACATTAGTACTAAAAATATAGATTCGAATATTAGTACTAAATATATATAAAATATTAATACTAAATATATATAAAATGTTAGTACTAAATATATATAAAATATTAGTACTAAATATATATAAAATATTAGTACTAAATATATATAAAATATTAGTACTAAATATATATAAAATATTAGTACTAAATATATATAAAATGTTAGTACTAAATATATATAAAATATTAGTACTAAATATATATAAAATATTAGTACTAAATATATATAAAATGTTAGTACTAAATATATATAAAATATTAGTACGAAATATATATAAAATATTAGTACTAAATATATATAAAATATTAGTACTAAATATACTATATAAAATATTAGTACTAAATATATAATATATAAAATATTAGTACTAAAAATTCAGGAATTTAATTCCTGAATTGATATGTTATTTAATTTCAATCAATTAAATATGAAAATTGAGTGTCTTGATGAAAACGAATGATCAGTATTTTTAGTATACTCATTCTTTTTATAATATACAAGACAGACATTGAAAGTAGGTGAAATACCAGAGCGAAAAATCTTATTTACTAGAGTAGGAGAATGTCGCGTGCGAACCTGCGCCGTTCTTCATCCTATCAATTGGTCTTAATGAAGCCACAAAAGCCGCTTGTAAAAACTCACCCCTAGGAATCTTTTGCCACGCGATCTTTGCACGCGTTAACCCCTGCTACTTTTATTATACATATACGTTCTTACTCGATGCAGAGACGATTATACATACAGTGACACCCATTAATATCCGGACAGACTTCAAAACGGAATAAGTTCTTTAATATGGAGCCAACTAACTTAATTTTTTGTGGGCTTTTAAAAGGCTTAGTTTACTATGTAATGTGTAACAAACAAATAAAATAAATTACTATTCGTCAAAAACTCGAAGAAAAAAGAAAAGATCATGATGTTAAACTTTTTTGTTGGAAGCTCTAGCAAAAATTTGAAACATCCCGTTTGTAGATCTAAAAGTGTTATATGAATGTATAGTTTTATAAAAATCCATGAAACCATAAAAGAGTTAGACATATCGAAACATGTAAAAATTCTTCAATTTATCCCAGTCGTAGATTGAAAGTCGTGGAGAACTGCGATTTTTTCAATTTCTAATCGCTTATAGCGCATAACAATATTGATCGACTTTTATGAAACTTTGTACATGCATATAACTTACTTAGATCTGCAAACGAGACACTTCCAATTTTTATTCCAGACCCTAATAAAAAAGTTAAAAACCATGTCCTTTACTATTTTCCTCGCGATTTCAATGAATACCAAGTTTTTTTAATTTTTTGTTACACATTCTATAGTAAATTAAGCTCTCTAAAATTCCACAGAAGATAAAGTTCTTTAATCCAATACTAAAAATCTTATACCGTTTCAAAATGTGTCCGAATATTAATGGAAGTCACTGTATATGTATAGTATTACAATGTTTAATCACGTTGATTTTAACGGGGGTCCTCACGTCCATCAATAATGCAGTATAAAAATAATGAATGATTCTAAAAATAGCTGAATGGTTTTCTATGTAATTGTGATCGCTGACTTTATCTTGTTTATTGAACAAACTTTACGCTCTAATATTCTCATATTATCGTGTGCAACGATGTGCAGATTGTGAAGGGTAAACACTGTCGAGATAATATAACTATAAAACGGAAACTGCTAAAAGCAAACATGAAATCAAGTGTACAAGCAAAATTTCAAATTTGGTGGCATATAAATTGCCTTATAAATGAAGGGAATGACGAGGGTCTACGTAATTATATTAATTATTATATAATTAAAGCAAATTAAAACAAGACATTTTTCAAGTGATTAATTGTTTAGCGTGCAGCGTAGAAATTCTCTCGATATAGTTTTCACGCTTTTGGGATTACCGTTAACCATGCAATTTTCCAACAGGACAAGCAGTTGATAACGTTGCGAGGGGAGGAGGCCGCACTACTGTTCGGTACGCTGCGCGATCGGATTAACGCCGCGCTTACTTCTCGTTTACAAGATTACCCGAACTACTCGTCCGCTTGGGATTTAATGCAGGTACGAGGAACTGCAGGTTAGACAAAGAAATTGCACTCCCCCTTGCTGGCAAAGGGAAAACGAGATAGATAGTCGGTGGAATGATCATAAGAAGAGAAAGTTTCTGATGAAAAAAGTTCAGCAAAAGAAAAAAAAGAAATAGGATGAAATAATTTGAGAGATATGATAATTAGATAACACTGCAACTTTAATCAAAATATAATTTGACGTATACTTATATTTCCCATTCAAACTTATCTGTTATAGTTTCAGGAAATAAGTATGTACGATTCTGATCATAATTCTATATATGTATAATTTATAATGTTAGAAATTATCAAAAATAATGGGCGAAGAGCACTGAATTCTCGCTTGATAATACAATCAGAAGACAGAGGAGGGAACCAGGAAATATCTCTTGACAATCCGTTTCCAAGAGACATGCTCCCAAAGTTTCTGTTTAAGCACCGTGCTTGGGCTCGCACCCTTCCATTCCTTGAAAGAAAGGCTTATATCTCTGAAAGCGCCAGTGCTTGCTGCAACAGCAGGTGTTGCCTAGACTGGGTGGGGGATTCAAGGCAGGTTAACTGGGTCAAGGTGCGAGCGAGAGGTCCGAGGCTTATAAGAATGACGGCGATAGCGGCGCCGATAAAGTCGCTTTTATACGACGATATCTCTGGAACTGGAAATCAAATCGGAATAAGTCAAAAAACCATTTTAGACAGGAGTGTATTTTTTACTGACAGTCAGTGCATTCTTTCTATGTGAATGAACCGAAGGAAATTTAAGCCTGAAACGATGAATGATAACCATAATTTTAACGGAGAGGCTTTGTCAACTTTGATAACGAATTGCATCGCGCTGTAGCGAGGGCGTAGATAGGAAGGGAGAGTTTCGTCGGTTAAGTAAGTTAAAAAGGGGTAGTTAGCGAGGAAGTTAGTGGAACGGGAGCTAAGGTAACAGCGTGGGTGGTGTTGGGGAATATAACCGAAGATTAGAGGGTGACTGGAGGGTGGG
>SMSR01008426.1:0-18286 GCA_019453355.1 Ceratina japonica
TGGGGAGTCGGTCGGCGCGGGTCACCCCTTTCGTCGGACGCGAATCGAAAGCTCGGTCGCGGACGATCTCGTCTTCGAGGGTGGATGCAAATAACGACGGGTGGCGGGGAATCGAGGTGAATTGTTTAAAAAAATCGAGAGACGCGATATTTCGCAAACGAGCGAGGCGAACGCGAGGCCTGGGATCGGGACGAAATCGCGTTGTTTGCCCGATCGGTGGAGAGGGCGTCGCGACGCTTCCCGCGCGTTGTAATCGTTGACCGGAGTAATTGAAGAGTTCGATTCTCGCCGGACGACCGGGGGGCGGTTTTATTTTCCTCTCGTTCGTTTTTTTTTTTTTTTTTCTCCCCGTTGCCGTCCGGAGCGAGGCGAGGCCGCGGGGAGATGAAGAATGGCACTGCAGCGCGTTGTATGGCGTGCCGGGGTGGCGTTAGCCGGCAAGAAAAATGCACTGCGCGATGAGGGAAAAACCGGTACGGAGAGAAATAACATCGGTACGAGGCATTAATAATTTCACGGCTATTTATCGATACGATTTACCGTCGAGGAGATACGTTCCGTAGACGCCGCTACGTAGAATGGATCGGGAAATTTTTAATCCGCAGATCTCGAAATGAGAAAGCCGATCGGAACAGGAAAATTGCTATCTTTCGATTATCGCTCGCCCTGGTACGGTCTGATCAAAAATCGCGGCTCGAACGTCTCGATATTTTTCGCGAGAGAGTGTAGCTGCACGAAGGGGTTCTCTCTCTCTCTCTCGTTGAAACGTCGGGAATATTGATGCCGCGGGAAGAATAGCCACTATGTACGGAAATTAAGACGTGTTTGCGCGTCGACGACGACGACGACAGACCGCACAAACATTTCTCGAGCAAACACGCTTGATACACGGCCTCTAAAGCCACCTGTGGGAGTCGGGGAAGGGGACGTTCTGCACGGATGACGAGTAAACTTCGTGTTTTATGTCGGGAGGGAATGCATACAGACCGTAAAAAATGGGTAGCTCCTCTCGCGTCACAGACTCCGGCGAGGGCCGACATCCAAAATTCGCGTTTAATTCGGAGAACGAGGCTCGTCGATTCGAATTGCAAATACAAAGACGCGACGTCGATTCTTTAAACGTCGCTGTACCTCTGAAACCCTGAGAAATCTGGGTCTGGTTCCGTCGCGGCGCAGAGACCACAGCCAGGATTTTTCCCCGCGACGTCCCCGTCGACGTTAATTAATTATCGTCGGTGTGCGGTGTCCGGTGTCGTTACGCGCGCTGAAAAATGCGGGCCGTGGCCAGTCGAGAGCCGAGACTGCCGCGAGCGGAGGCGGAGACGGAGCGTCCGGACGGAATCGCGTCGTCGGAGAATAAACGCGAAACCCGGGACGCCGCGAGGAGACAATGAACGGGGTCCGACGGTGATCTCGGGAGGAAATGAGCGTGGAATTTCTTTTCGCGAAACGAAAAATCCCGGCCACCGGGTCTGTCGTGTGCGGAGACCAGCTGACGCGTGTAATTACTCGCGCGCAGAGCGATCGAAGCTCACGGTGAAACAGCGGCAGAGAGAGAGAGAGAGGAGGTATGTGAGCCCTAAACGTTTTCCACTGTTCGCTGAAATCCGAGGGGTGAATTGCCATCGGATAAGATGGAAATCCGCCGCGAGTATTTCGTCTGACTGCAGTTTGTACGTCGGAGAGACGCGAGATCCGTGCGCTAAGTTTTTTCTACGGCCAGGATTGAATTTCGTCGACGATAATCCGAACGAATTTTCTCTCATAATAGTCGATTCGCGCGTCGGTTCCCAATAATTAATTTCATCGTAATTCTGACGTCTTGCAAACAAGTGCGACACCGTCTTCGAAACCGTCATTGTCTAGTTTCGTAAATTTGAATCTGCTCGCGAACTCGTTACGATCCCAACGAAAACCACGAGAGTCGAGATCTATTTTTTGGTATCTATCGCGTTTTCCGATGGGACTCGGTAAAGCGCACGTCTCGGCCGAGAGGAGCGTTTTATCGCGTAGGAAGTGTCGCGTCGCGGGTGCCAGGGGGTGGTAGCGTAAATCGATGATGCAACGTCGACGTGTGCCAAGGCTTTCTCTCCTCTCTCGCATACCTGCATCCATTCTCCCGGCTTCTCAGTCACTTTTGCACCGTCGTCTTCCCTCGCCGTGCCCTCCTCCCTCTGGCTCTTCGAAAGGCAACGCGAGCACCGAATCCTCGGTTCCATAGACGTTGGAAACGTTCTTCGGGGAGAATGGTCGTTGAAGTATTAAAACGAATGGGAGAGAGAGCACGGCCCCGGCGAACGAGCAACCTTTTCACGGGCTTCTTTGACTCTTCTCCGTCGCGTCTCAAAGCATTCTGGGAGGACGCGAGGACGAAACGGAGACGACGGCTAGTCGAGTCTAATCCACTATCTCAGAAATTGCCTGTTTTTTCCCTTTTTAACCCTCGAACCTAAACACACGTCTCGGATCGAAACGGCGTCGATGCTCGCGATTAAAAATTCACCCACTGCCGCGGAAGAGAGTAGCCGAAAAGTCTGGAACGAGCCCGTCGGATAGCTCCGCGGTAAATAATTGAATCGCGAGACAATCCTTGGTATCGATCCCGATTGTAATCACGGAATCTGGTGGTCGCGCGTGCCACGGTCGCCGCTCAATGTCGTTTAGAAGTAAAATCCAGCGAACGGTCTAAAAGGCACGAACGGGTGACGAAACGCCGTCAGATTTTCGAACCGAGAATTATTCAGTGATCTAATAAATTCTTAACAAGAGGTTCGACGATTGAGAGCGCGCGCTATATACCATTGGTTCTTTCCACTTGAACTTCCCAATTCATCCTCTCCATTTTATACAAGCAGTTTTATTTCCGATAAAGTGGAAATGTATTCCGGGACGTTCGTTACCTTCTACGGAGGAGCGAAAATATATAACGTTTGAAAAAAGGAACGGCGAGACCGTTCCTCGGCGATCGATCGGCCTCGCAAATTCGACGCAGTCGGGTCAATCTCCGGTGTTGTTCATGCGGGGGTGCGTCATTATCCTCGGGGCTATCTTGAGCGCCGGTTCTCGCAGTCGGCGCTCATCGATTTTAACTTTGAACGGCGGTCGGCGTCGGAAGAAAGGTTCTCGCCGGGGTAAACGTGGCTACGAACGAGAGCGGAAAACGACGATGAGTTCTAATTGGATTAAAATTTCATCGACGGCGCGCGTCGCAGGCCTCGAACTTTCGTGGGCTCGAGCTTGGCCTCGACTTTCGCGTCGGATCGCGAAATAATAGAAGGCCGGCTGCACGCTCGTCCGGAACTGTGTCACCCGGCCGACGCTTTCCGCGTATAAACCCGACAGAGAGGTATTCCTCAAAGAATTCCACAATTTTCAACGACGTTCTTTGTCCGAGACTCCGTCCGGTCAATAAATTAGAATTAGAGTCTTAAACGGGCTTCTAAAGATAAATAAAGACTCGGGACATAATTTAATGCGTTGCTTCGTCTTCGCTTTCAATTTGTTTATGAGGTAAAGATCGATCTGCTACTCGCGATGTCGAGATTCTTTTCGTTCGTACGATTGGAAGATTGGTCTGTCGGCAGAAGCGAACGGCGTTTGGGACGGTGGGATATCGGTGGCGCACGGACGTTAGACCCCGGCCTCTAATTTTTCACTGACTTGGACAATCTGTTTAGGACTTCTCTCTGGCGACTCGACGACCGGTCGACCGTAGCTAACGTAACGAGGCCGTACTCGAATATCCGTGAAAACGTCTCCCTCGTCCAAAGTGTTCGCTGACTCGTCTCGCGAACGCGAGCATCGCAAACGATGGACGAAATTGTGAAACACATGGAAGCCTCGTAGAAAGTTCCCTCGAAACTCTAATGCGAGTTTTGCCAATTTTCATATTTACAAACTTTCGAGCGGTCCCGAAAGTTCGGTTTATGATTATGTGTCTCGGCCCGAAACGCGGTCGGTTTCTTGTCCGAATTAAACTAGATTCATTTTATTGGCACGCGAGTGCGAGCAATTTTCATCGATTCGTCGTAGCGATTTCTTTTTTGTCCGGAGTTCGTAAAAAACGACGTTCTCGCGTTCGCCCCCTCGTTGTTGGTTCTGAAAACGAGTGATTTCGGCTCGCGTCACACGGTCGACCCTGCTCGATCGACGACGACCGTCCGATTTTCTGCTTCGACCTTCTTTCCTCTTCGATTGTTCCGACCCTTCGGCATTATTTTCCCTTCGTCGCGGAACGAGAAGTAACCCGGGAACCGCATGAAAATATTATGACCGAACTCCTTGTTTCTGAAGTGGTCCTAGAATTTTTATAACCGCGGTGGACCGTCGGAATTTCGTGGCACGAGAGAATTTTGACCGATCGGACTCCTACGACTTCGACGTTCCGGATTTCTTTTTCAAATCAAATCGTTCTTCTCCGGGTCGCCGTTCCAAACCCAATCGGAACTCCACTCTACTCGATCGGCCTCTGTTTTAATTCTGAACGAAGATCGTCTGTCTCTTCCATTAGAATAATTGTAGACGCGCGCGATTCGCGGCGTAACTCGCGAATCTACGTACTTTCGGAGTCGAAAGGAGTTACCTTTCGGCGCAAAAGAGAAACGGACGATTCCAATTTCGTAGTCGACAACGTATAGACAGGCGGTACGGTATTACAGACCATTACTCTCTGTTCCCGAGGAGATCCTCGGTACTCCGTTGGCGATCAGCAAAATCTCTGCTAAGAACGTTCTTTTCGTGCTCTCTCTATTTTTTCCACCCCGTTCTCTCTCGTCGCGTGTCCGCAGATTTCTCCCGACTGGAATACCCGACGAATCGTCTGAAAGGGCGACGACGCTATACCCGGGTCGGTCGAACGATGATATACCTACTTTTCGCGTAGTCAGAGGGAAAAATCGAACGAACGTGGCACGGAGAATCGCGACAAACGATTCCGCAGTCGAACGAGCGAGCGACCGGGTTCGCGTTCGTTATACCGTGGAGAGCAGAGTCCCCGGATTGCGAAACTCGCTTTTCACGAGTTTTTCCCTGTCGCGGAAACGGTGTTCGCTTAATTCCATGGATAGGGTTTTAATGGTTTTCCAGAGAAAAACTTTCTGAACACGGATCGAGCGAACTAACTGAAAATCGATGGTGAAACAAAATGACCGGTGTAAATTCTGTCGCGGCGAGTCCGACCTCGGCCATCTTAATATTACGAGAATAATCGCCGGGACAAATAAATCTTGCCGTATGATCTCGCAAAATACGTTTCGCACTTGTTTCGATCGGACGTCGCGCGGGCCATGCCGATTAATCCCGAGGGACGCGAGTTCCGCGAAGAACGCGGAAGGAAAAGAGAAGGAAACGAGACCTCAAACTGTATTTTCTCCTCGCAATGGGCTTCGACGGAATCGTCTGGAGAGACGCGGAGTCGATTCCCGCGACCGTGCTATTTCGCCTTTTCCTTTTTTCTCGTGAATTTCATCGAATTTGCACGAGCGTTCGGTTAAGGGGCTCCCGCCCAGTTCTTGTTTGCCCGCCGACTCGGCCATTAATTGAACGATCCGATCAATTAGGCCGGGCGTCGCGAATTCTACACCTGCTATTTCCCCCTGTGGGTCGATCGGTAGAACAGTACCGGAAAACGATTTATAAAGAGGGTCAATTAATACGTACTGCTCGTCGACGGACCGCGCGCGAAAATTAATGCCTTCGCGCCCTTTCAAAGGGGAAATAAAAAGGCTCTCTCGACCGACGAATTCTCAAGACTTCCGATTAAAAATCTCGCGAGAAACGGTCGGGTTCGCGGTCGATCGAGAGCGCGAGCTCGTTCGAATTGTTTAGAGACGTTCGCGGTCCTTTTCCGTCGGGTGAAAAATCGAGTTTTGGGAAAAATCGATCAGAAATTTGGCCGATCAAAATGTAAACGCGCGCGAACAGAATTTCAATGTGCTCAACGGAGTTTATTTCCCTGGTAATACGATGGGAAGTCATTCTGGACGTGTCATCGCAAATTACATCAACCGTTTCCTGAGGGAAATCCTTCCCATCCGGCCTGCTTCTTCCTCGAATTTCGAAAGCACGAATTTCACGTGCCGTTGCCGCGAAATTTTCCTGCTTACGTCAAACTTCATTTTCCGTATCGAGCAATGCGATAGACATACATACATTCACTCGTTGACGAAGCCGTCCAGAAACAGAACAGATTTATCAGCTTTCATTTCGTCGGTTCTCGGTTTTCGCGTCGGCCAATGAAACATTGATTCTCTCATTGATAGAATCGTAAGAAAACGGTAGAGGCCGTATCCGGCTTTTGTTTCGTTTCGTTTCACGATTTTATGCGACGTTTCTCGCGTGCGTTTCGTTCCGAAACGAAAAATTCGAGAGCGAAACGGACCCGGGGCGAGAGAGGTATGACGGAAAAAAGTTATGACAGCGGGATTCTCGCGGGAGCAGGTCGATACCTCGGAAGGAGCAATCTTTTGTGTCTCGGCCCGTCCCGAGGATCCTTAACGGAGATCAGCACGGTTTTACACCGTGCGCCAAAGGGGTTGTTTTCTCCGTTCTTTGTTCTTCCGTGCAGCAAGTAAATTTCGACGTTTTATCTATTTGTCGGTCACGATACATTTTTCCAATCTTATTCGTGATTTGGATCGCCACTTCGATTCTCGGTTCTCTACTTTCGCGCTTCGCTTTCGTTTCCGTCTACGCGTAAAAGGGGAAACAGATTAAATGGAACGAGAGAATCTTTGCTACTGAAATTCTAAATAGGATTGATTCGCTTTGACGATGTTACTCGCGCGATCAATGGACCTTCGTTAAACGCGTTTCTCCTCCTCCTTTTGGTAATTAGACGTTGAGAATGTAGAATGGCGCGAACGAACGTGACTCGTTGAAAGAAATCAGGCTGCTCCGCGGGACAATCGAGTTCTCTCGCGAGAATCTCGACCGAGTCATGACCGGTGAAATGACGTCGAATCATTTGCCTGTCACTCGATATCGATGACGCGTTCTGGATTCGATGCGTGACCCATTTTCTGAGCACCGCCGCTCGGGATCGTTTCGTCGTTGAAATTTAAATGTCCTTCGAATATATGCGACCGAAATGCGCGCGTCCCGGTTCCTCTCTAAATACTAGGAAATGATTTGCTTCGCGTCGAATATCCGGCCTCGTCTCTTACAGATTTATCTCCGACTCGGCGCCAAGCTAATTAATACGATTCGTCCGTTATTTAATAAATTTCGTCGCGCGCTACGTCGACCGATCTCGTCGATTAAAACGAGTACAGTGGGAAAACGGTGTTTACACGTACGCGCGGCCGCGGTTCTCGATCGGATCGAAGACTCGGCGAGGTATCGGGTCTTTGGAGCGAACGTCCGGTACGGGCGATCGTATCGGGCAGACGGCCGAGGACAGGCTGTCGATACCATCGATCCTCTCACGACTCGGTGGTTCCTTCCGCGGCGAAATGGCCGCCGCTGCGACGGAGTCTGTCGCGGAAATCCGGTCCGAGGATCCATTTTCTTCCGGGATAAACGTCACCGACCGGGAGGGCCAGTCGACGCTGCGAATTTCGGCCGAAACACGCCGATTTTTCATTACCGCTCGGCGACATCGATCAAAATTTTCAAAGGCGACTTCGAATCGACGTCGAAATTATTCTATGGACGTCGAGGCCGTTTGATACCGGTTAGCTCGTTTTTTGCACCGTTTCGCGACATTACTGCGGAGATTTATGCTATCCGAGTAGAATTTCTGAGCGCAAGTAGGACACCAACTTGGAGATCGTATGTACAAAGCTACTTTCCGTGCATACAAATAACTCGTAGCTACGTACATATGTCACGCGGTCATGTGCAAACTGAAAAGGTGAGATACGATTTTCCGTGCATCCTCTCGAGCTGCGGTGCACATTCTCCGTTTAATCCGTGTCCCTCCCATCGATTAACGTTCCCAAACAATTTCCTCCGTGCCTCGTTCTTATCCGTCTCGAACAGCGAGGAAGAAACGCGCAAGGAAAATCGTAAATTAAATCGAATCGACTCGAACGAACGACGAATCTTCTCAGAATTTTCTTGTGGATGATTTTTCTAATGAAACGAAGTTTAAGAATCGGTCGCGTCTAATGTACCCGTTCGATAAAATCTGTATGCAACAGAACGTAAACGTCGAACAAGGTTATTCGAGGTAAATAAAACGGAACGAGAGAGAGGCGGTAGGGCGTAGGGATTTCAAGTATGCGAGTCAGAAATTCCGGGGCATAATAATTCTGAATTTCGGCCCGAGTGGAAACGGTGCAAGTTTCTTTGCATCGCTACGAGCGTTGTTAAGCCGTGTTCGCGTTTAAGGGAACGCCGGAACCGTGTAACGATGCCATTTCGAGTGCAATCTTCGTCTGTTTATTGCGTCCATATTTTATCTCGGAATCTCCTCGAGCAACGCTCCGCGCCGAATCGCTCCACCGATCATTGACCGTATACCTTCGACCCGGGAAATTAACGAAACCTTCGGACGCGAGTCGTTCCTCTAGACGCGACGAGGATCCGATCAAAGTTCCGTCGTCGTCGTCGGCCGATCGGACCGCGGTTTTCGGTCTTTCTCGACGCGTCGTTCGAACTCTTTGGACACGGACAGCTTCTTCCATTTCGCAGAGGCACCGTCGAGAACCCGGGTTTGGGCGACCGGGAGGGAAAGACGGGGGTGTGGGAGGTCGTGACGGTGACTGGTGAGCGTGAATTATGAAGTTCAGAACTCCGGCGACGGACAAAGGGAGAGCTTTGTGAAACGGAGTCCTATGGGGTCCCAAAGAGGGATTTACTAAGACGGTTCTCTCGCTGGCAACGCTGTCTCGAGGGTCTTCACCGGCTCGGATCGGGCTTAAACATGGCAGGAACGATGAATCTTTAAGAACCGTCTGCCGTGCTCGGCTCCTTTCCATCCGGCCTCGCCGCAAGACCACCGCTCTCCTCGCGCTTCCGTATCATTGAAATCGCTTCACGGATTCGGGGAGGCCCGCAGAGGACCCTCTTCCTTCGCGATTAACTCTCTCACTCTCTCTCTCTCTCTTTCTCCTGTGGAGCGCGTCCCTCTGGACGTCCCCCGATGGAGACGACCGGTGTCTTAAGTAGCATTTTCGATGCGAGACTCTCGGAGAACGCGTAAGCGACTCGGTTTTCCCGACGACGACTATTTTATTATTTAGACGATCTCGGGAGACGGGGTAGACGTGGAACGTCTCTCGCGGTAATTACCGCGCACGTTCGACGTTCCTCCATTTTTTGTTAGAAAACGTTTTCGAACCGCGTTCCTTCGACGGCTTTCGCTAGTTCTCCGTTTCTCTCGTTTTACGCTTCCGCTTTATCGCGAAGATATCCTTTTTACTGCTTAACTGCCCGAGGATAGATTATCATTTTCGTCATTTGGAAAATCCGTCGTAAACGTTCGCGTTTCTTCCTCGGGCGCAGAATCGCATTACTTACTTTAATACGGTTCGTACAATGGCTCCCGGAAAATGTTTGATTTATGCGAGAACACGTTTGGGGAACGATATTTATGGCCGTGGCGTCGTCTTCGCGTTTTAGTTTCTTCCCCGGGGTATCGAAGGAGCTTCCTCGAGGAGCTTTGATATCTTCTGGGACGCATGGATCACCGAGTCGGTCCGTTGCATTTTTATTAAAAAGTCGAGCGGTTCGGGAGCGTTCTTCTCGGAGAGCAACGAGGTATGTACAATTTCATAATGATAAAACGTATTAAGATCTCGTGCGTACGTATTCGACGTCGATCGCGTCTATCTGCTTACCTGTAACGTCGTCTCGAACGCGATCTCGTCGAGTCCCTTGCACGGTATAAAAATAGCGAGAGCAGAGCTTCTCCACGGCGAATAATTCGTTGACCGGGAATCGACGTCGTCCTCTCGGCTTCCTCTCGCCTCGAGACACCTTTTGCGTCGTTCACGGCCGGGGAAAGAAATTACAGGGAAAAGAAGACGAGGGGTGTTAGGCGCGTAACGCCCTACGAGAACCGACCAACCCCGTCGGCGTGGGTGGTGGCCGGACGCCAGTGGCCGTAGTTCACGACCGGAAGTGGTCGTGGTCGGTAATGACCAGACGGCGAGCTTTCAGAGCTAACGTTTACGACGTAGATACACGGCTACACATTTTCCCCCTGCCCGTTCCCCATATTTTGCTCCCCGTATCGCGACGGTTTTCGTCCATTTTCGTGGATCGTGAATCCGCGAGTATTTGGAGCGCGTCGCGATTTCGTCGAGCGTCTCGAACCACCCTTCGTTCTCTTCGTCGATATCGAATCGCGATCTCCCGCGTGCGTTTGTCTACGAGAAAGGAGTCGCGTTGGAAGAAAGTGTTTCGGAGAAATTTCTGAACTAGCACGCGTTGGCTCGTCGACGCAAAAGGGCCGCGACTTCTCGCAACGCGCACCTTCTGATTTCCGGGATATTTTTTCCCCGTTTGTTCCATTTTCGCAGTCAGCCTTTTTTCTCCCGGAAAAAGTTTTTGCCGGTACGCGCGTCGGGAACATTTTCCCCGACGGACTCGTGTTACGCAATTAGGAAAGGTGAATTTCCGTGTATCCGTGCACTTTGCAGTTTTTGCGCCCGTCTTTTTTTCCCCGCGCGATACGCGACCGTCACGTTTTACCTGTTCGGACGGAACGGCGGCGTTCTCGTCGACGAATTTCGTCGGATCGCGAACCCTCGTTCCCTTTCTATGAAAATTCGATTCCGGATCTTCGTCGAATCTTCTCGCTTTCGCCGATTCGTAGTCGTTCCGCCGAGCTATTTGCGCGTCCGCTCGGTCGACCGCGGGTCGCGACGGACGGACCTCCGTTCGGGAAAATACGGGGACGTTTTTTTCCCGGGAAAAAGGCATTGTTTACGGGTCGCTTAAGAAATTGTTTATCCCGCGTCGGCACGGTTCTCGGATGGGAAGCCGAGGCAGACGCGCGCCGCGGACCAATCAACGTAGAAGCGAAATTTTCGCCATTTCCATTTCTCGCAATTTTCGCGTCTACCCACGACCTCGGTGGAAATATTTGATTCGCGTCGTTCCGCAATTTCCATCTGGCCGTTAAAAATTTTAGAACGCGAAACGATACAGTTTCCTCGTTTTATTCGGCGCGTCTCTGGAAGAGCAATATTTTAATTTACATTTACAAGGTTCCGTCTCAAAGCTTGATCTTATCACAAAAGCTTCCACGGTCGTTTCCCTCTGGGGAAGTTTGCTTCGCGGGAAATGTTTTATTCGCAAAAGCTTTTTCATATCGGAACGCTTTGTGCGTTCGCACAAGGATTACATGGGAGGGATATTTCCGGTATTATTCGAAATACACGTGAACTGAAAGACGCGGAGGAGAGGAGAGAGCCCAGGCCGTTTCGTAAACCATTAGGTAAGGGGTCGAACCGACGGGCTAACCCAGTTAATTCCCGGTTTCCGACGTTGGCCAGAGCCTCGCCGTTTCTCGCTAATTGGATCGCCACGATGACGCAATGAATATTAACGTTCCTGGTCATTTAGCCAGCTCCGGGAACCCCGTTCGAGTTCATCGAAAGGAGCGTGTGCCGATCAACTCTCTTCGAACTCGAATCGAGATCGTTCGAGTTTTAAACGCGACGCACGCGTTTACTAGCACGAGGCGCAGAGGAATTTTTGAGAGAGTCTCTCCGAGAACGGAACACGATTCGAAGGTTGGGACGATCGATGATACGTATCCGGGACACGATAAGACACTCGTGACAAATGAGAAAAAAGGAGAAAAATCGAGGCCCGGTGCCGGTGCAGCAAAGAGCGAGAGAGGAGCAAAAGGATGAAAGTCGGCAGGATGAAAGCCGGCCATGGACCGAGGGAGAGTGGCAACCGTGAAAGGGTTAAAAGGAGGACAAGAATAAGGGTGAACAGAGCCCGGGACCCGGTATATATATCTACTCTCTGGAACCAAGGACGGAGACTTGGCAAGAGTGGTTGGCGTGACGCTGGCTAATTACACGACGAAATCTGCAAATGGACGGACACGCGCTTGACAAATTAGTCGCATGAAACGAACCGCGGTTGGAAACGTTTCTCGGTTAGAAAGGACATTATTTTTGTGTTCGTATCATCCGAGGGGTCTCTCTACCGGTGTAACAGGAAAATTTAGTAGATTCGTATCGGTCGAACGACGTCGCTTTGGATATTCTTTGTCGTACATCTCAGGTCAGTGGTTCCTGGCCAGCTCCGATCGTCGATCATTCTCCAACGTGCTGCTAAGGTAATTTAATTGATTGTTTAATTCGTCGACTTAATCGGATTCTAAACCAGACCGAGCATTGAAAGAGCAATGCGTAAACTTATTATTTTTTAATTTTGTCTTTCTAGGGCGAGTTAACACTGACAGCAGCTGGTCAGAAGTCATCGTCTCGAGCTATACTCTTGGTTTTGAGTCGCGATTCATTGATACCGTTTCGGGGAAAATTCAGATACGCGTGAGCGTTACTCCGGACTTCAGTATTACCCTGTCTTATGAGATTGATACTCTCTCGGCTTCTAGCGGTCCGAATAGGATACGCTACACCCCTCAGGATATTCCTCGGACGTTTGGCTTCGATACATTCGGACATTAAAATCGGTTCACTACGAACAGGACCATCACGTTCCCCTACAGACTTACCTTCCCTGACGAGTTCTACTCCTTCGGCGTTGAAAAATGAACACGAAGCCTCGTTTTCAACGCGTGCGTGACAGTAGCAAGTCTTTTATTTTATTGTATTTTACATACGATTATTTACTGTACTTTACTTACGAAATTTCTATTGTATTTTACTTACGATTAGTCATAAGTAAAATTATATGTATATTAGATTTTTGTATCATGTAACTTGTTTTAAGATTAAATAAAGATCTGGTTAAACATACATCTTATTGTCTGTTCAATAACCTGTCCGCTCCTCTTAGAATCACCAATACCCATTCCCTAACGAGAACTATTTCTCGAAAAGATGGCCCTGATCACTATTAAATTAGACGTATAAGGACTTTAAACTTCAATTTCAAATTCGATGCCAAATTTTTCTTTGCGATAATTCTTCTGACAATGACGTCATCAACAGGACTTAGTGCTACCTCTTATGCTATCATATTCGCCTAATACAAAGTCTCAAAATCAGAGAAAATGTTAGGCCAAAAATTCGACTTTGTATTAGGCGAATATGATATGATAGGAGGTAGGACTAAGTCCAGTGTGACGTCATTTCGAAGAATTCTGTGAGAGAAAAATTGTTGGCCAAAATTTAAGAAATTCTTGAAATCATAAAGTCATTGTGTCATGTTGTCTTCACACGAAGTCTGATTTTCGAAAATTTTTCTTTCCGATAATTCTTCTGGCAATGACGTCATCAGTAGAACTTAGTGCTACCTCCTATGCTATCATATTCGCCTAATACAAAGTCTCAAATTCAGAGAAAATATTTGGCCAAAATTTCGACTTTGTATTAGGCGAATATGATAGCATAGGAGGTAGCACTAAGTCCTGTTGATGACGTCATTGCCAGAAGAATTATCGACGAGAAAAATTTGCGAAAATTATACAAAGTCAGAACTTTCGATCAAAAATTTTTCCCGCCGACAATTCTTGGTGATCAAAGTTGTGATTTCAAAAATTTCTTCAGTGCTACCTCCTATGCTATCATATTCGCCTAATACAAAGTCGAATTTTTGACCCAAAATTTTCTCTAAATTTGAGACTTTGTATTAGGCGAATATGATAGCATAAGAGGTAGCACCAAGTCCTAGTGATGACGTCACGATTCCAAGATTTTCCTAAATCTCTATTCTATCTTATGTCTTCTACTTATACTAAGTGAAGATGACATGGAGAAGGGATTGAACGTGGACAGTGTTTAAGGTGAGAGACGAGACGTTTGAGTTATACTTAAACTATTTTTCTTTATTAATAAACTTCAAAAAAATATACAATAATTTACAAGCAGAATTGTTAAAGTATTACTTATAAATGTATCACTGTTAATTTTATCACTGACACTGCCGCAAGAATGGGGGGAAGAGCCGTCTAGATCGCAGCCTAAAAGTCCTGAGAGATATCTGGAACAGTATAGAAGAATATTAAAATCGTGTACGACGAGAATGAGGGAAGGGAATGTATTCTTACAACTATAAAAGTAGAATAGATATCGTTATTAAGCTCGAGAGACTCTTAAATAGATCCTCCTCGAATGTATCTCAAGTTTCGTACAATTTCGAAGAGAAACTTGAGAGACACTTAAATAGATCGTAGGTTATCGAGGAATACAGAGAAACGAGCAGAATACTCTGAAAATGATAGATACAGAAAGGTCTCCCGTCAATTAAACTTATTTTAATTCTGGATCTTCTTCAATCCTCGTTTTAACTTGAGATTTTCCTATAATAACTTTTGCGGACGCGGGGAACAACAAACAAAATGCAAAACGGGATTGTTATCCGGGATATTTATTCACGAGGAGCGCGTAGTTTATTAGTCAAAGGACGAAACCGTGCGTTTTGCGACTGCCACGAGCTTATCTCGGTTAGAAAAATATGGCAACATTTTCGTTGCTCGCGTTTCGTTAAGGAATCGCTCCGAAATAACAAGCTACGATGGATGAGGTGAGTTTAGAAATATCGTGAAACAGGAAACCCGGGACGGAGAACTTTTATCCCGTTTTTTGTCTCGCCGTTTGAAAGACCGATGGCCAGATTTAATTGAACACCGACGAAATCTTGATGAACATTATGCTCTCGGAGAAGCGCGACTTTTGTTCTCCCGGCTTCGATCGATCGAGTGAATTGCACGACGGCAGGAAGAATCCATTTTATTATTCGTTATTGAATAGAGAAGGAAATTCAGAGGTACGATTGAACGAGATCGATTACCACTCGGTACACGCGAGATATATCGCGTTTACGAAAGGAAACGATAAATTCTGACTGGCGATTCGCGGTGAGAATCGTTAATCCCGATCGGGGGGGGGATCGACGTCTCCAAATTTGACGCGTATGAATTCATCCCCCGTATCATCGGGCGAATTATTATTCCGGCGCGGTACTCGTGGCGTGTACCGAGCGAAAGAAGGAAGGGTCAGTAACGAAGTCACGTAAGTTTTCTCGATGCAAATGCGGCCGCGGAATATCTGGGGGAAGATAAATTCCGGAGGGCCCCGGGTCTCTCCCCTTTGACGGTTCGTGCACGTCAACAGGAAAATATCGATATCACGATAATTCGCGCATGAAACGTACCGTGAAATTATTCCCCGTCTTCTCCTCCGTTCGAGCGTGACCCGCTTCAAAAAGATCGGTTCGTTTCGCGGCGCTTTTTATTTCGCAACCTCCTCCTTCCTCCCTCGGAGGCCGCGGTCGATACCGGCAGAAGGCAACGAGATGAAAAGTGTCTTATCTCGGTGATTCTCGACCATGTCAAAAGCATCCTTTCATACTCGCCAGATATCGACTTCATTTGCTAAACAGGTTCGCGAATCGGTTCGGCGGTCCTCGGGAAAATCGGGACGTCCCGTTGTCATAAATACGGGGGATCCGGACGGGCCGCGGCGTTCCACGGACGAGAATACTTTAATTTAAAAAAATTGATAAAATTAAACGTCGCATCGGCAGAAGCCCGATATCGGAGAGCCGCGGCGAATATTTCGATCGCGTCGCTCCTATAAATCGGCGAGGTTGAAAAAATGATTGGTACGCGTTTTCTCATTTCGCTCGGGGAATAAAAATATTGAAAATCGGTGATCGTGGACGTAATTCCGGCCGGATCGGAGGACTTGGCGAACGGGGGACGCCGCCGGCTCGCGCGACCTACGTTTCTCTTCCGTTGCGTATACGAGTAATTTTCGAAATCGTCCGACGTTATTTCTTTTATCGAATTTCCGCGTTGCTCTCTGGTAAATTGTGTTCCCGACGCTCGGCAGACGTGATCTGGGACCGAGCAGGAGAACCGGCTGAATTAGAGATACGCCGGTAAATTTTTTAATCTATAGGTCCTCGCGCCGAGTGCCGAGTCAGGGATACGTGGCGATTTTTACGTCCCCTTTTACTGTTCCATTCTGATTATTTCCCGTCGCCTATAAAATTTTCAATCCCATTTTTTCCGTCACCTCGCCCCGAAAACGTGGAACTACTTACTTTTCGATGAGCTCTTCCTCAAAGAGAGAGAGAGAGAGAGACGGAGAGGGATTTAAAAAAATTTTACCAGATTTGCGTTGCAATTTTTATACCTCCTCAACGTTTGCTCACGAATTATTTTTTTAATCTATAAATTTTTCAATCTTCTCCCCCGTTTCTCTTTAAATATTCAAGTAGACTCGACCCAGTTATTTCTCGGTCAAACTTTGTTTTCCAAAAAACGAATCCGACTCCCGTTCCCGTTTGTTTCTTTATTTTTCTTAAATTCGCGTGCATACTTCGTCGAATGATTCCGGGGGTGGGCGAGGGCGTCGGGATTCGATTTCTGAATACGAGCCGGCCCGAATTCCGACCGCGACCTTTATAGATGTTCCCAAGAAACGTCATTCGTTTCCCATTCCTGCGCGGATCGAATCTCGTCTCGAGATCTACCGTCCCTACGTTCGTCCTCGAGTACAAAACAATTCGGAGGAAGCGGCTCGTTTTCGAAATTATTTTACGAACTTTTACTTATGTTACGTAGAACGAGAGACGACGAGGTCCAGATATCGGCGGCGGGACGCGTCGTTTCACTCGAGTTCGATAAACATAAACAAGAACGGTTATTCGAAAATGAATACGCGTTTCCGAAACGGTGTAACCGGACAATAACGTCGTCGAGCGGTCAGCGTCGATGGACGAACAATGGTCGACGGCATGCGGCGTCGGCCCTCGGTAGGGGAAACCGAATCGATTGGTTCTAATCTCTAATCCTATCCGCAATCTCGCGAGAATATGGTTTCGGTGGCGAGGACTGCGGCCCTATCCCAGAATTCCGTGAACGGTTGGCATAGTTTTCGACGATGGTATTTAGTAATTAGCCTACTGCCATCGGAGCGACGTGCCTCTCGTGCCTGCACGCCCCAGAAACTCGCCGATCTTTCTTCGCCGAAACGTTGAAACCGCGATTTCGCAACGTCGTCGTCGTCGTCACCGTCCGCGGCCACCAAGCATTTCCTCCTTCCGGCTACTGGTCCGCGTCGACGTCTTTTATCATCCTTTCGCTCCGTGCTTCCTCGTGCGCGTACAAAAGAATAAATCTGCCTCTCCCCTGCCGTCACCAACCACCAATTCCTCCTTTTCGCTTTACTCTTTTTTTCCCCCCCTTACTCTAGACGAATCCCCGGACCTCCGGTTTTGCGGTTTAAATCGTCGTTCGTAAAATCGAAAGGCATCAAAACGACGAGACGAGCACGTCCTCCCGAAGAAGCACTGGACGGAAACGAGATGTGGTGTTCGGTGCGTGGATTCGCGTTGGCGAACTATTCGCCGATAGGGGAGAACCGGCGCGGTTTCGAAAGTGGAATCGGGAACGCGGTTCGTAGAAACTGTTGGACGAAGAAAATTTGTCTCGACTGCATCGGGACTCGCACAGTTTTTGGTCGCCGGCCAAATTCTTGCCGGGTTTCCGCGGGATTTCCAGTCAATAGGAACGATACGTTCCCAAGTGTACTCGGGCGTTTGGCACAATTTCGAACCGAGTCGCGTCGTTTTTTTCTTCTTCTTCGCGTGTAGTCGCACGTTTTTCCGGCGCATTTTTCTTTCGGGGTCAAGACGAAGAAAACGTCACGTTTACACCGCCCGGAGCGAAATACTCGCTTCGCCCGTTTCTTCTTTTTTTTCCCTCTTCCTTCTCTGCTCCAGAAAAACTACATCGCGTTACACGACTTCCGTCGGCGTCGCTTTATTCGGTCGATTTTCACGAGAAAACGCCCGGCCGGCGATTCGATTTCGAAAATCCCATCGCAGCCGCCGCGAATTCTAACGAACCGGCGAGCACCGCTTTCGACGATCAACAATCTCAAACGCCTTCGTCGAGGGTCGCGCGAGAAACGAGATAATTATTTCGATTGGAAACGATCGCCCTTTTATTAGAACGACGCGGATCGGGCCCCGGGAGGAGCTGAAAAATTGATGACCGCCGTTCGACTCTCGCCGACGATTGACGTTCGAACGCACTCGCCACGGGAAGACTCGTTCCCTCTGGCTCGAGTCCGGCTGATTTATTTATTGTTTAATTAACTGCGGAGGACGGCATTAACCGTACGATTACCGGTGGGGAAATTCGTCGTGTAAACTGCGGGTGCGGCGCGCCGGGATGAGCGTT